>JAODJU010004456.1:0-12239 GCA_026776725.1 Gnathonemus echidnorhynchus
TGCTTATATGACAGTGTTTTAACCAGAAGAATGATTGTTTGTACTGCAATGCCTCCCCCACCAGGCAGTTTGGGAAACAGCATTCAAAGGTCTCAGTTACATTTACTCAGTTTGTCTGTTTCATTTAGATGTAACATAATAGGAAGAATACTTAAAAATCCTTGAACACAAATGGATATAATCTATCTTCTAATAATAACATCTACATAGTAAAATAGATAATAATTTGTCTGCATTCAAAGGGCTCAATCATATTTGCCACACTTGTATTTATTATGTATTCTTGGAAGCATTTCAAACAATCATTAGGTACCTTTTCTATATTCGCACTTCACTAAAACATCTACCTGCAATGGGCTGGCCCCCCTTTCTGGGTTGTTCCCCGCCTCGTGCCTGTAGCTTCTGGGATAAACTCCGGACCCCCCACAACCGAGAAGGATAAGTGGTTTGGAAAATGGATGGATGGATAAATCATCTACACCAGTATATCTCATCCTGGGCCTTCGGGAGCTGGGAGGAAGCAAAAACATGGACCGTCTGGTGGTCCCCAAGGACTGGGTTGGGAAATCTTGATCTAGACAAAGCTGTGTATGAAGCTGTCAGCTTAGAGGAGCCACGTCTTTCTAAGTTTTTGTAGTGCCCTGATACTGTAATTACATGCAGGAGCAGGGGTGGCTTTGGGTTCTTCCTCACAAAGTATGAATTTCAGCAGATTAATTTTTTTTTTTTTAAATTCATTACATGTTTTTATGACACACGGTATTTTCTGAGGACAGTTTGTTGTGAACCAGTGCATGATGGAACTTTGCAGCTTGCCACTGATTCAGAAGTTGTATGATTACAGATTTTAGTGAAACAGCACCATCTAGTGGTGATAAATCTGTATATTTTTGCTGTAAGCAGGCTACACGTGAGGGGATATATGTACTTGCCCTTGAGGCTACATGAACATATATTTTTCTAGAGATTCCAGAGTTAACGGTCAGTTAAGGTCAGTCTGCAATGAATATTTGTCTTTCTGTTGAACACAAATTAACACAAAACACAAATAAGAAGTATTTCTTTATGTTGGTCATTTGGTGCTGTTGTTTTATAGAAACTTGATTTTTATACATTTAATTAATTTTATATCTGTTTCTGAAGTATCAGATTGTTGGGACACCAGAAGCACAGGTAAGCTACTGGAATAACCATGTAAAAGTTATATAAAGTGCCAAGAGAGAATGATTATTTGCTACTCATATGACTAATCATATGAGCAATTAAATCGTGTGAGTAATTAAAATGACTTTTTAACCTACTGCTACTTGCTTGTCAGAGATGCAGCCAGGTAACATACCTCAACACAAAACACCAGCTACTCACGAAATCAAATTACCATAAAATGCTGACAGAACAAGTGAAATATTCAATGTAAATGTCATAATTAATCTGTTATAATAATGGTAATGAAATACATCGACACTATGAATGTCTTTCTGACTGTTCTTTCAGTGTCTGTACCCAAATCTCTCCTCCATCCTTAAGTAGGTGTCTATATGACCCTCTTGGCCTTGGTCTTACAATGTCGCCCCATCCAGGTAAGAACATGAATGAGGCCAATGTCAAATAGATCCAGTCGGAAGTGTCATAATACTGATGGTGTCAGTAACATAATCACAGGCATACAGTTTATGCCTCCCTCAGAGAACTGCATGTTTTTCCATTAACTGCCAGTATTCCTTTATTGTCTTTTGGGTGTTTTGACAGAGTTTACACTCTCTTTGCTTGAATGTTAAATGGAAGATTCTCCTTATAGATACTGGGAAAAGAAGAAACTTATCTTCACAGGTATCACACAGACAGAATGAGAGACAGGAATATCTACACAACCTGCCAGCAATATTTGGTGTTGAGGTAAACCTCAGTGTTCCCCAGGTGGCCCATTGAAGTTCATTGTGTGTAAGCAGGTGAAGCAGGTTTTTGTATGAGCTCTAGCATGAATACATCACTGTGGTCTGCAGTGCACAGTAATAGACAGCACTGTCTCCTAGCTGAACATTTGAAATGGATAATGAGGCTCTTTCTGCTGTCTTATCAGCATTTGAGGTGAATCTCTCTTCAGCAAACTCTGCACGCCGGGTATTGGTCCCGTTGAGCAGTATAAACTGGGATGCTCTTCCAGGGTACTGGCGGTACCAGTGAACCCAAAAGGTAGGGCTGCTTGTGCTGAAGGTACATTCCAGTGAAGCCGTCTCTCCTTCTTTCGTTGACAGTTCTTTCTGCTTCTGCTCTATTTTATCCCCAGAAGATAAACCTGTCAGCAGTGGATAAACCAATACAAGTGATTACTGATGAGAAAAGGAACACTGATAATGAAACTACCATCCAATACTGACCATGAGGTTTCACATACTTACAGAATGTCATGGTTAGCAGCACTGCTACAAGAAGCTGCATCTTCTCATGTGACGTTAACATTGTCACTCCTGGAGGGTAGATGACTTGAAGCCAAATGTAGCCTCAGTTTTTCTGTGTGGATGTTTGGGCTGTGATGTGGGAGGGGCAGAAGGAAGGAGAAGCATTTGGGGTACAAATGTGTTCTCAATTAAAATATTATCTAACAAAAACAATTTAACCATGATACAGAAACATAATAACAACATCTGCAGCTTCAAATATCAAGCAAACCAAATATGAATCATTATGAAAAATGCTGATGGATCAAAATAATCATATACAATCTTAGGGTTTTGTCACAATACTGTTATTTATAAGTGTCAGTGTGAACCGAACACAAACTCTGATGAGGACAGAACATGCAGTATCTGCTACCAGAACACACTCACTTCATCCTGGACCTATTGGGGCTTTTCCATCTTGAAATTGAAGTTGAAATACTAAGAACATTTTGTACAATTAGTCTTTAGTGCTGGTAATACCATTTTTGGGAACATGAATTACAAGAAGATTTTTTATTTTTTTTTAAATCCTCAGGATAAAAGAAATATGGTTTCTTCATTACAACTAAAATGTCTCACAAAGGTGTTACTGTAAGTGGAAACAAACTAGACTATTTATTGAAGAAAGTCACAGAAAACCCAGGTAAAAAAGACAGTCAGCATTTATTTGGAACAGAATTTCTAAGTCATCGTGAGACATTGGTGTTTTTATCCTTCTTTTGCATGTTATAAACCTTATTGTACAGTAAACATCAGATAATTCTGAGAGAATCTGTAACTGTTTTTTTGTACCATCAGACACACACACACTGTGTCACCAGGGACTGCACTGCACAGTAATACACAGCTGTGTCTTCTGTCATACTGTCACTGATGGAGAGGTTGGTCAGGCATTCTTGTCTGTCCACATCCATTGAGAATCTTTCTTTAGAAACAGCCTCATCAAATCCATAAATGACAAGTTCAGGAGCTTTGTTTGGATGCTGTACATATCAGTACATAGACCTGGTGTTTGTAATATCATGGCTGCATGTCAGTACAGCTTTGTCTCCCTCAGGTGAATTAATCAAAGGAGACTGATCAGCTTTATTTGCATTCACTGCCACTGCAACACAGAGAAATTATACCACCAATTAAGAAACAAATAGCATTTTAAAATCTTTTAACAGAAAACTCGAAATTTACTTTCAGGGGAGATGATTACTTAACATTGTTACTAAAATAAACATGTTATTAGCTGTTGGAGAGCTTCACAATACAGGAAAAATTTATGGTCTAATTAGTCTATTATTGTGGCTGCTCACTTTAACGTATTATTGAAAATGTTATATTTCATTCCCTGCTCTTGGTGCGTTAGAGAGAAATAACCAGTTTTATGGAGAAGAAACAGCTCCCTCTAGTGCCTAATGTTTGCTTACCTCATTGTTGTGCAAAAGGCATTTAAAGTTTTCTTGATGGTGCTATTACATGCTGATATTATCTGTGTTGAATCAAGTGATTTGTACTAATGTACATTTATCTACTTTGCATTTTTAGTGCTACGAAATATAAACAATTGACGTATTACTGAAAATATTGTATATATTTTTCCCTGCTCTGGATCTGTTTGAGAACTTTTATGGAGCAGAAACAGCTCCCTCTAGTGCCCAATTTCTATATAGCTAATTTTCCTGAAAAAAGTCAAAGACTTAAATGGTTCCATGAGGTGTTGACATTATTGGTTTTGCAACAGATTAATGGATGTGTACATTTGTCTTATCTATATTTTTTGTGCTACTAAATATAACATCCTAGTAGTATTCAAACTGGCAAAATAGTAAGAACATATTGAATGTTACAATCATAGTCTACTCAAAGATATTAGTTTCAGTAGTATTGGCTAACTTCAAGTTGCAGCATTCAAATTCCAGCAGATGAAGAAGCATCCTCTCTCCATAGCAATTAAAAAATCAAGATCCTCTCATGTATCATGTTGATTTAAATGGCTTCTGCATTAAAGTAAAATCCAGTATACTCTAAAGCAGGGGTGGTCAAACTTATGCAGAAAGGGCCATTGGGTTTGTGGGTTTTGCTGCGACTCCTTACTGAGATTAGTAATTAGAGGATTGATTTGCTGAAGAGTCCTCACAGCTGGGTTTGAACATCTAACTTGAAAGTCATTCCAATAACCTGCATACACACTGGCCCTTTGTGGCTAAAACTCAATTGTACCATATAGTGTTAGTAAATATTTTTTAGTACTATATATATTAATTTAAATTTTATAGATTAATTTAAATTTTGTAATTTATTTTTTTCAATAAGAAAATGGTAACCCTTCCTTTAACAGTCCCTGAATTACTAAGTAATTTCCCAATAAAAATATAGCAAAATTTAATGTATAATTGGTTAATTACCAGAGGTATTAAATCAGTAAATACAGAAACTACAGTTGAAATACTAATAAAATTCTGTACGATTACTGTGTAACTCTGATACTATCATGGGAAGAAACAAAGCTTCCCTACAAGTGTCAGCTTACTTACTGGCAGTTTCAGCTTACTTACTGGCAGTGTCAGCTGACTTACTGGCAGTGTCAGCTTACTTACTGGCAGTTTCAGCTTACTTACTGGCAGTGTCAGCTGACTTACTGGCAGTGTCAGCTTACTTACTGGCAGTGTCAGCTGACTTACTGGCAGTGTCAGCTTACTTACTGGCAGTTTCAGCTTACTTACATAAGTACATTGTCATGTTTTACTTAATAATGTTGCAGAATATATATAGTACACATTTGCATTGATTACATGGTAAAGGGAATCATCTATTACAAATTATAGCTCAAACCGGAGCTTAAAGTGTGTCCTTCTTCACAATGGCAATATATTTTGGTCAGTCCCAATTGGTCATTCAGTTTCTCTGTGTTAATAATATGCAGACAAAAAGAGAGTCATTGAGTTGTTGCAATATCACCAACACAATTGTGTCATCTGTGTTGACCTTATGGTATGCTTATGGTAAGCAATGTTATGCTCCCTTCTTGGTCAACAAGTGTCCCTCTTATCTGTGCATGTGACACAGCAGAGCTTGTGAGAGGCATTGGGTGGAAAGGAATTGGCCTCCAATATCTGCCCTAAAACCAGGCGATCCAAACATTCTACATGAGCCACTTGTTAGATAGAAAGAATATTATATTCCCCCCTCTGCACATGAAACTGGGTCTGATGAAGCAGTTCGTTAAAGCTTTGCCAGCTGAAGGAGACTGTTTCAACTACCTCATTCTGGCATTTCCTAGCCTGTCAATTGAAAAAATAAAGGACGGTGTGTTTGATGGTCCATAGATTCGGCGGCTCATCAAAGGTGAACATTTCATGAGGACAATGTTAGAAGTCGAAAAGAATGCTTGGTTATCATTCAAAGCCATTGTCCTTTCTTGAAAACACACGAGCAAATAATTACACAGAAATTGTCCAGAAACTCTTAGAGAGCTACAAAAATGCTTGGTGGCAATATGAACATCAAGGTGCATTTTCTGCATAGCCAGCTTTCTAACTTCCCGGAAAACCTTGGTGCAGTCAGTAATGAGCAAGGTTTCGATTCCACCAAGATTTGAATGTCATGGAAGGACGGCATCAGGGTAGATGGGATGTACATATGATGTCCTAACTCTGAACACTCCCGGAAAAGCTATACGCGTAAATTTTTACCTTAAGCGCTTACCTGATTAATTTTCAAATGTTTTACTGTAAAAAATGTCATAGAGTAATATTTTTTCATTGTATGTAAAATTTGTATGTTTTTTGACAAAAATGGAGGGTGCCCTTTATCGTAAAAACTGGATGTGATAGGGAAAAAACTGGGTCATTTCTGGATTCACCACGCAAAAATTTGTAAAAATCAAGTGTAAGATCTAACTCAACAAAAAATGTGTTCCCCATTGTAATCAGGCTATTCAGCAACTCCAAATTTTAACCAAACTGATGCCTTGTAAGATGGATAAATGGTAAGGTTAGATAATAGGGTTACATTACAATAGTTATTTATAGTTGTAACAATAGTGATTTAATTAGACAAAGCAGAGATCTGATGTCATACCCATTGTGTGCTTCTTGTAATATGGCATCCCGCCAAGTTTCTGTTTGATTCTGAATAAGCAATAAATGTAAAAGGTTGCATTTATTATCTCATTGTGCAGCAAGCTCTGCTAATTCAGTACAGCTTTGTGTCCCTCAGACAGGAAAATCTCATTCACAGAATTCATTAAGTAATTACAGATTATTTGAAAATATAATTTAACTGAATGATGAGTTAAATGAGCTGTAAAGAGAATAAACATACAGATTTTTCTACTCTCTGGAACAGACACAGACTGCAGCTTCCTGATCTGTTTACTTCAGTATCTCAGCCATCAGCTCCTCTGACTGATGTAACCACAATAACCAGCTTCATACCTGAACATCTGCTGTGCTGCAACTGATCCAAGATCGTGGGAAGGAAGCTACTTCTGATGCCCACTGAGAGGAAGTTCTTATGAAATTAGTTTTTGTACAGCGTCTCAGTAAGTTTTGAGCACTGTGAGTCTCTCAAAGCACAGTAGTAGATGGCTGTATCTGCTATGGTAGGATTCTCAATGGTGAGCTGGGTGGAATCCCTGGATGTCCAAGATTTGAATCGTTCGTTGGGGATGTGCTCATTCCCATCATATGCCCTGGCACCTTTATACAGTATGTACTGTGGTGCCTGATTAGAGTGCTGTCTGTACCAGTAAAGAAAAATATAATCACTGGTTGCTGTGTAGCTGCAGCTCAGTGTCACTGATTCTCCTTCATTACTGGAAACATCTTCTTTATCAGGACTGACATCATCACCAACAGTCAATCCTGAAAAGAGAAAATATGAGTAATAAGGACGAAATTGTAATAATGTTGGAAAGAATTTTACTGAAGGAATGACATTTTTTAATACTGTGACAATTCATGCACTTTGAAAGGTTACCTGCGGTGATGGTTATGATAACTAAGATACATGACTTTTCCATATGTTACTGTTGAGGTAACAGACACAAACTGTGGTGTTCAGCCTAATCTGCTCAGTGATGCTTCCTGATTTGTTGTATAAATGAGATTAAACATGTCACATGACTTCCCTCTGAAGAATGACCCACATCTATACCCTGAACATATTGCAGACATTTTCACATATTATTTTATACATGTTTAGCATAAAATATAGTTTTTGTATGTAATTCTTCGTGGTGGCCATATATCACAGTAATGTACAGCGGAGTCAGATTACTGTAGATTGAAAGGTAGTTACTGAACTTTCCATGATCTCCAGCTACACTGGGAATGGTAATTCGTATAAACACTGTACCAATAGAAAACATCATGCATTTTTTTGTGTTTTATATTTAGCTGAGTTGTACTGATCTTCCATTAGATATAATCGTTCTCATGTCTCAAATTCTGCAGAATTAGGAATAAATAATGAAGTAAACCAAAAGGAATTTGAGGATTTTTAACATCAGCTCAGGAAAGCAATGAGTTAACAATCATGTAGAGAAAAACAAAAAAAGAAAAACAAAAAAACAGCCTGAATACTGAAGATCCTGTCAGTATGAAGTATTTCCAGTGTTTTTCTATGATGGTAAACACTGGTACAATGTAGCAGAACCTTTTCGTGTGTAAGTTTAATTTCATTACTTTTTAAAATTTCTAAAATGGGTCATTTTAATAATCCGTCTCTTAATGAGTCTTTTCTATGAATGACAAAACTGCAATATATCAATAGATACTTGCAATGTACATAAATGATTTAGAGTCTACACTGGTAACATAACTGATATCTGCACTCAGAAGGGTATGGTGGTCTGTTACTGCATGGAGAAAAAAATGTTATTTTTAGCACAGAGGTAGCTTTGCTTTTCCAAGAAAATAGACTCGGTTTTTACTGGTTACACAGATGTTATCAGCAATATAGTTGCAGACATATACCATCCCCTCATGGAATCAGGCGTGTTTTGGTCTCCTGTCACTGTCCTCCTTCAGTATCTTCTGACTGTATCTAATGCTCTAGTTTCTATCTGAAGTAAATGCAGAGTTTAGAAAAAAATTATATCCTTGTTGACAGAAACTGGGAATGAAAAACCTAGAGTTATGAAGTCAGAAATCTCGTCTGTTTCAGCGGTTTATTAACTCCACCTACATGGTGTAACTTCTCCCATGTCGCTCTCCTCTGTGTCCCTCTGAATGGTTGCTGGACTCATCAGCTTTCCTGCTGTTTGTTTATTTTATCAAAGTTCTCACATGATTCTCCAAAATGCTGTTGCTGAGGATGGCTGAGCTGAGGGGCAGAATCAGTGTGAAAGCATGCAGAGATCATGTTAAGCTTATCTGGGGGGAGAGGATCAGTACCTGTAGGGGGTGATGATCGAGTGTCCTGGTTGGCAATAAGCTCTCAAACCTCATTGTAATGAATACTGAAGAAAAAGTAATGAAAGTAAATGAATGCATTTAAATCTATGCCAGAAACTACTTGCTCATGCACTATGATCTGCTCAGTGTGCAGGTGTTTTTGTAGAGGGTTTGAGAAGGTTATTCTCACTGTGGGCCTCAGAGCACAGTAATACACAGCAGAGTCTGACAGCTTCGCATTCTCTACTGTTAAAGGTATAGTCTTTGCATTTGTGTCCAAACTGGCATTAAATCTCTCCTTAAAATCTGGAGCATTATCCGGAGCTACTGATCTATGTCGTCTCAGCAGGTACTTGGGAGACTCATTGGGATATTGGATGTACCAGAAAAGATATGGAGATGGATCAATAGTGTCAAATTTGCAGCCGATAGTCACTGATTTTTCTTCATATACAATCACATTTCCACTGGTTTGATCTATTCTGTCTTCAGCTCTGCAATCTAAGGGAAAAAAACACTTTCCAGTTATTATAAGAACAATTTTAAATGTATTAATTATACTAATCAGCAATTAGTATGAAAATAAATTATACCATAGAAAATTCCAGCAAAGATCAGAAAACTCCATAGCCTCTGTGCCATAACTGAGCTGTAAATTCAACAAATATGCAAAGCTATGTTCTCCGTGGATCAGGTAAACAGGCTGTCTGGGTGGTATTTCCAAGGTCTGTACCCAAATCTCTCTGAAGGCTCAAAACTTTCACTTATACTGTATGTCATTGTTAGAATGGGTATCTGTGGTGCAGTGTCGCCCCCATCAGTTAAGTTTCTATAACAACATTCTAAGGTCTTTTGTCCACTAATCCACCAGCATCCAGATCAAGAATCCAATTCACATATTCAGTGAAACTGATTAATAGGTACACCTAATAACTGTTTCTTAGGGCTTAAATATTGTCTTTGGTTAGTTTCATGTAGCAAGGCATTGTTCCTCCTCACTGAATGTTCTGACTTTATTCTGACTTCTGCATATATCCACCCATGGCTTGTGACTCCTGACTTCATATTCTGACTATTGGTTTGGATTTGGTTTTCTCCTGTCTCCACCCCTGCCTGTCCTTTTGGTTTTAAATTCTGGAACGTTCTTTTGCTTTGCTGTTGATAATAAAATATGGATCCTGCACATGGATCTCGACCTGATCATGACATCGTCTATTTATTTAGTTGTCACCCACACATGGAAGTAAAATCTTTGGAGTAAAATGTCATTTACAACAGATTTTAAATTTCATCTCATTCATAGCGATAATTCTAAATCTTTATTGTCATTGTAGATACAACGAAATGTGAATGCTCAACTTTCAGTGCAAAAAAAAAAAAAATGTTAATTAAATTATTCTATATTGCACAAAGTGTGCTCTGCGATAGGCTGGCCCCCTGTCCAGGGTTGTTCCCTGCCTCGTGCCCGTTGCTTCCGGGATAGGCTCCGGACCCCCCGCGACCCAGTAGGATAAGCGGCTTGGAAAATGGATGGATGGATATTGCACAAAGTTCACGTTTTGCCATGTTAAGTGCGATTATGACCTTGGGATAGAAACTGTTCTTTAGTCTATTGGTCCTTGTTTTCATCACTCTGAACTGTCTGCCTCAGGGTTTGCACTAAGCAGAAATAGAGTGGCCTGGATGGAATGGGTCTTTTAGGAGGATTTGTGCTTTTTTAAGACAGTGGGAACTATACAGTCTGTCCAGGGAGGTGAGTGGACTGCCAGTGAGTTTCTTGGCAGTGTTGATGACCCCTTGAAGCATCTTCTGTTAAGCAGCTGTGCAGCTGGCAAACCATGCACAGCTGCAGTAAGATATAATGATCTCTGTGGTGCATTGGTAGAAGGACACAAGCAGCTTCTGTGTAAGATGGACCTTCTCAGAAAGTGTAATCTCTGCTTTGCCTTCTTCATGAGAGCGGTAGTGTTGACGCTCCAGGACAGACTGTCCTCGATGTACACGGATGATGGAATCCCTTTCCACACATTCCCCATTGATAAAAAGGGGCTGAATATTAGTCTTTTTCCTCCTATAGTCCATAATCAGCTCCTTGGTCTTAGATATGTTTAGGAGCAGATTCGAAAATCACAGACAGCCGTTCCACCTCCTCACGGTAAGCAGACTCCTCCCCCCTGGACATGAGGCCCACCATGGTGGTGTCATCAGCAAACTTGATAGTGCTATTGCTGAGGTGGGCAGGAACACAGTCGTGGGTGTACAGGGTGAAGAGCAGGGGACTCAACACACAGCCCTGGGGGAAGCCAGTGCTGAGGCTGAGGTCTGAAGAGATGTGAGAGCCTCCTCTCACCCTCTGGGAGCGATTTGACAGGAAGTCTTTAAACCATAAGCAGATGGAGTAAGAGAGACCCAGGTCTAATGGCTTTCACACCAGTCTGTGAGGAAGGATGGCATTAAAAGCAGAGCTAAAATCTACAAAAAGTAGCCTAGCATAGCTTCCCTGCTGCTCCAAATGGGTCAGAGCAGTATGGAGACTTACTGCTATGGCATCCTCTGTAGACCTGCTCGCTCTATAAGCAAACTGGTGTGGGTCCAACCTGCCTGGGAGACTTGAGGTAATGTGCCTACGGACCAGTTTCTCAAAGCACTTCATAATGACTGGTGTAAGTGACACAGGACGGTAATCATTCAGGCTGCTGATTTTGGATGACTTAGGGAGTGGTACGATGATAGAAGATTTCAAGCAGAGAGGGACGGTGGACTGGGACACAGACTGATTGAAGGTCTTGGCAAAGACCCCCGCCAGCTGGTCTGCACAGTCCTTCAGAACGTGTCCAGCAACATCATCAGGTCCAGCAGCTTTCCTCAGGTTCACAGTCCTCAGTGTTCGTCTCACCTCATGCTCCTCCAACATTGTAGTGAAATACCACCCTCTGGTGGTGATAAATTAGATTTATTTTGCTATAAGCACACTTCAGGTACATAACTTTTGATGCATTGCGTGCTGCTTATTTCTAAAAAAACATTATCAAGACTACACACACAAAACATAAATAAATTTAAAAAAAAAAAAATTAGGAACAGCAGTAACTCAGCTACTGAGCTGCACAGTGTGCAGAAGTTGCCAAATGTCTGCAGAGTCAATAGCTACAGACCTCGAAACTTTGTGTTTTAAAGGCTGGTGAAAGCAGTAATTTGATGAAAAAATGCATAAAAATGGGGGGGGGGGGGTAGAGACTTTTTCTGATATAATCAGGTTTCTGAACATTCTAACAGTGTAAATATGATTTTGTGAGTAATTAAAATGACTTTAGTCTCCTGCTTTTCATACATGCAGTCAGGTTTTTGTACAGCGTCAGTGAGTTTCCTGTCACTGTGGGCCTCAGAGCACAGTAGTACACTGCAGAGT
>JAODJU010004457.1:0-12197 GCA_026776725.1 Gnathonemus echidnorhynchus
GATATTTGAAGAAATGTGTGATCATGCCCCAGTCAGTGAAAGTGTGTTTCCTACCCCTAGGCTCCTAAGGGTTAAAGGCCAGGCATGTCCCGGAAAAGGGGCACGCTGCTGATAAGGGCAGCGAAGCGGCGGGCGAACAGTTGGGGCAAGCAGCACCAGGCGCGAACACCACCGGATTAAGCACTGGGAGGGAGTCCTCCCGACACACAGCAGGACAAACAGCAGAAAGCGAGACAGGCCTCCTGCGCGTCTTCCTGTCTCCTTATCTTTTGTTTCTTTCTGCTTGTCGCTTTTGCCATTGTTGCGGGCACCTCTGGCAGCTCCAACAGCTGACCTTAAGCCAATCCAAGGGCTGCCGCTTTCCTTTTTAATTTAGCTTCCGCCATACCGCGTCTCAGCCGCCTTAGATTTTCGCGCACCTCTCCAGTCAGGTGCGCGTCTCCAGGCAGGGACATCGATTCCAATAAGTCCCTTCTCCGGTAGCTAAAGCCCAAAGCAGGGGATCCTCCTGGACTTCAGGCTGATCGAGCCAACGAATTACCTCGTCTGTGCAGCTGAGGTA
Organism: Gnathonemus echidnorhynchus; assembly: GCA_026776725.1. Lineage (NCBI taxonomy): Eukaryota > Metazoa > Chordata > Actinopteri > Osteoglossiformes > Mormyridae > Gnathonemus > Gnathonemus echidnorhynchus. The sequence goes on from JAODJU010004457.1 coordinate 563, forward strand.
TTCCTCCTTCGACATCTGAGGCGTCTTCTCTGCGAGTTCAGTCATTCTGTCATAAACTGCGGAACACGAACCAGGGAATCAGATGAAGGGCAAGAGAATAGGGGTAAAATAAAAGGATCTAATAGGAAGCATAACAGGGCAATACACGGCACGGAACTCCACGACAATATAATGACTGAACTAGGGAAACAAACTCTGACATGGACTAAATACACCAAACTAATACAGACAATTGGAAACAGCTATAAAACACTGGGAATCGACATGAGGGTGTGGCACAGGAGGAGCGGCATGATCGGGGCATGACACTGCACCTTTGTCTCCGTTTTGTCCCTGCTGGGCACGGCAATATTATTGTAATTAAATGTATTAATGGCCTATTATTAATATTAAAATAATTAATAAGAAATCTTTATTTTATAATGTATATTATTATATAATAATAATTACTGTTACTGTCGATCATTGTCTAAATGTATTTTTACTGTCTAAATATATGTATTCAGCTTGTGTAAACATGCACGATGCTATCACAGCAAATGCGAGGCTGAGATTGAAGCGTTACCCTTTGTTTCCGCTGAAAGATGTGCTGAGTGACTCATTTCCCCTCGCGTACAAGTTATCTTAGGTCGGCGTTCATGGTTTGACTTCTGAGATTCAGATCGAGTTCTAGGTAATTTTTTTTCCGAGCTGGTTGGTTCGACTTTTAAGAAATTTGAGTTCTAATGAATTCAAGAACTGAGGTACCACTATATTTAAAAATCAAGCCACATGTAACTGTATCTGTACAAACTTTTATTGAATACCACATTCCTGAACATTATGAAGTTTCCTGCCAAACTACACTTTTTACATCGTCATATCATGTTTCCAGATTATGCCACACACTCTTCATCCACAACACTACTACATTTTAAAGCAAAATTGATAAATGATTTTTGATCATTCATTTGACAAAAGAGTTCCAGGGCTAGCAACCCGAATGCGGTCAAGTGATAGTATTTTTACATACGCATTTTAAGTGCTGTGTTTCCAAACAGGCCTGGACTGCTTTTTTACCCTTAGAAACATGTTTTCTGAAAGTCTCTTGCATGCGCAGGTTAAATTAGCAGAGAACAGTCAAACATAAAACACTATCGCATAAGCTGTGATTTTGTTACGTTAAATAAAGTAATAATAATAAAAAGAAAAAACAAAGTAAGAAAAGTAAAGAAAAGAAAAGTAGTAAGAAAAAAACAATAGGGATCCTGCACCTGCATGGACCCCTAATAATTATGGAGTGATTATTATCAGAATTAGAAGGACAACATCCAGTATGGGAGGTATTTCCTGCAAAAAAAGAAAATGATGATAAATTGAAATTTTTCAACGTCTATGTGCAAAAATCCTGCCAAAATGAAAAATAAAATGAAATAACAATACAATGGAACTTCTTTTCAGGTATCCGTTTGTTTGTTTTATTATCTTTTAAATGCAATTTTAATGCTTTCATTTTGGTATTCTTCTGTCTTTGTAAAGCACTTTGTATTGCCTTGCATCTGAAATATGCTACATAAATAGACTTGCCTTGCCATTCCATTTTAATTTTTCTAGCAAGGACCTTACTTTACACTGAGAGCAGTGTTATCTCCCTGTAGTTGTCAGAATCCAGGCAATGACCCTTCCCATTCCAGATAGGGACAAGAAGTCCCGGTTTCCAGTTAGTTGGGATGACGCCTGAGTTCCAAATGGAAGCAAAGATTGCCTGCAATGCCAGGAGGACAGTCTTACCACCAGCCTGGAGAAGTTCACTCCTTGATACCACAGATCCCTGCAGCCTTCCTACCCTCTGCTGATTCACCACCTGTGCAATCTCAGTGAGATTAAGGGGTTCATAGCTGATCAGAAGATTGACCTCAAGAACCATGGACCTTGGGGATATTCTTCAGGGTCCATTTCTGAACCTTAAAAGGGATAATCACCTACAGCTAAGGGTAAAATTGGCAGACCGTTAAGGGTACATCCCCAGTGAAGAACAAATTTTTACCCTTTTTTCTAAGTGTGCATAAGTAGAAAGTTAAATTACAAATGGTGTTATTTCATTTTATTTTTCATCTTGGCAGGATTTTTGCACATAGACTTTGCACCCTCCATCCAGAGGCGCATCTTGTCAGCAGGCAGGGCAGGCAGCTGCTTGGGGCCCCCAAGCCACTAGATGGCGAACGAGAGCTGACACTTTAAACTACTGGTTAGAGGGGGGCCCCCCAGTGAATTTTTGCTTGGGGCCCCAACAGACCCTAGGATCGCCTCTGATCACACACAGCCATACTCTGTGACTGAGGTTGGTTAACTGCTGGACAAAAATTCCAACCCTGGAAATGTGAGCTAACCATTGAGTCCCCATGGAAAATCTGAATGAAGACCGATCTTATAAATGATTTTACCTTAATGTGTGTCTGTTTTTGTATATGTACCGTGTAATACATTTGCATTTGGTTTACAAGCAAGCTGTTTACATTGTTGCATTGTTACTCCATCTTCACCCTAAGATGTGAAAAACTTAACATGTTCGGAGCACCCAGAGTAGAAAACCATGTTTTAATAAGTATACCACTCCCTATTTATTTGCGCATCGCCGACATTCCTCCCCCCTCACAGGAACCCCGAGTAGTGACCGTCCCCTTTAAGAAGGAGGTCCGCAGCCCGTCAACGTGACTTGTTAGGAAGTGGCCAAATCAAGCCCGATGTTTATCCCTAGTTAATGCTACTCAGCCGCTTACGGAACGTGAAAGAAATATCGTTGGCAAAAAATTGGTGCATTTAAATACGCCGAAGGTACAGTTTTATTTTGTAGCGACATATTTCTGGTTAGTTAAAAAAACGCCGGCCCAAAGGTTCTGGATAACATACAGTTGTATATATTCCCGTGGATTTAGCAAGAGGGTGTTTTAAAGCCTGAGGAGTGTTAAATCTTTTTGAAGTTAGCTGGTTTTCTCCGTTTTCGAGGGCTTGTTTGGTGAGCATGTAAAGGCTTAACTCTACAAATTTATTTGGACTATTTGTAATGCGGATTTCTTGAATCTCAAGAAGCTTGCCACGGAGGGTACTGCAATATACGAAATTTTGGTGCAGTTTAACTTGCCTGCTCAGTCACAAAATTTCCTTTTTGTGTGAAAAAACTAGAAGACCATACGTCATCTTTTTCTTCCACTTTTTTGAGACTTAATACATGAAATGTAGGGGATTTCGCTTTGTCGCGTGTTATATTCGTTTTCTACTGTTACAGTACGTTCTGTGTACATATTTGTGTTACTTAAATTTGACGCCATTCTTTGCTTCCTGCATCAGTGTCCTCTTTTTACTATGAAAAATATGGTCACTCTGCACTTAATTCAGAATAGAAATGGGCTTGCTGATAAATAAAAATTAAATTGTTTATATGGTAGTAACGACTGTGATTTTTTTTTTTATTCAGTATGTCCAGCTCCAGTCCAGCGTGCTACTCTTGACAACTTGCTTTCTAAATACGATCAGTGACCCCAATGGCCTGAGTGGCTCATTAGGCGCGAATATTCACGATGCATCTCAAAGGACCTACTGAGGAAGTAAGTGCGAATCTCATGGCACAGTAGATCCTATATATGCTGCGTGTATTACCGTTTGGTTTTTAGTGGAGTTTGTATACTTCTTAAGATTTACCTACTCCATATGCTTAGCACTTTTATTGCGCTCAAATGGTTCACCACCGTTCATGAAGACAAAACGGTTTCATGAGATGAATTCCTGTTTCCCCTGTTGATAGCTTCGGGATTTGCTTTCATAGCACTGTGTGATTGCCGCTGTGTCCACAGTGCCACCTGGTTATGCGCTTGAATGAGAGCCAGCGGTGTTTTTTCATCCGGAATACTCCTGACTGCAACCAGGATGGTGGTTTTTTAAACTATTTGGAGACAGCATTCTGCCTCTTTCCAACCAACCTCCTTCCTTTAGCGATCTTCTTCTATGTAAGTATCTCTCCAGGATTGTTTACAAGATATACTTAAATGTTAACATGATTCCTAAAGATGTCCTTAGGTATGCTAAAAACAATGTTTATTAAGTCCTTTCAGTGTATGATAAGTACGCTACTTTAAGTGAATTTGCCAAAACAAATCACTATACATAAAGTAGTTGTAACAAAAGTATGATTAGTATACTTAGCCCCCCCACCGAGTGGCAGTTATATATGGGCTGACATTTGTGCCACTAGAAACTGAATATGAATAGTGTATATTTGAATCTGCAGTTGTTGCATTAAAAAAACTGAATCTGAATTTATTAGTTTGAATATGAATTCTAATAACTTGAAACTGCATTTATCCTACCTGGAAATTGTGACGCTCTATACCTACAAATTCACTTCTCCCAATTCAATTTCATTTCGCAAATTCAGTTTCAATTTATTTAGACGCACAATCCGGGTCCTTGAGGAAAAGTAATCGACAGCAGGTTCACAACGCTACTCATTTCCACGTTTACGACAGTTCTGCAGGTCTGGGTAAAGTGGAAGCGTCTGCCGTGATGTCGCAAGCGTAAATGCGGGACCAAATACGCAGTCATTATATACGTAATAAGAATTAAGCAGTACCGACACTGCTATATTTTAATCTTTATCGTGCCACCACTTCTCACAAGTTGCCAATACTCTGCTACTCAGAAACAAGCGTCACAAGAGTGGCGGGCAGCGCGCGCAGTTGCCTACTGACAGTGTTGTTGAGGCGCTTCTGTTGTTCCCAACACCCCCACCACACCCCTGCCGCAGTTCCCACGGTCAATACAATAGCGACACTTTTATTTCTCCACTTCGAGCACTGCTTGTACAGATCACCATATTAAACGTGAGTTCAACTGATGCTCCCGGTTATTAGCAGAGTACACAGAGAGCGCTGTAGACATGCAGCAGACCAGAAGCATAGCACTTCAAACCCGCTTTATAACTTTACATTTAGATCGATACAGGGGTACATGTATCGATTCATTCGTGTTGTTTTTTCTTCCCCGCCAATCAGGAGTCAGGAGCGGGTTGTGTAGATCTTCAGCCTTTATTACAACAGTGAGGTTACAGCTAAGGCTGGACACCCTGCTGGAGTGTGTCCAATACTGTTTTACACAAATGTTTATACATTTTCTTACTGTGTAACAATATCTCGTCACTAAAACCATTTCTTCAACCATTCACCATCGTTGTTTCTCCCTTGATTCACATCCCTAGGTGATAAGTTTGTCAATCATCTCTTTTACTGTTTGATCCATCTGCTGAACATAATGGTGGCGTGACCGTCTCTAGTTGTTTTTTTTTTTTTTAATACCCAACTGTGAACGTTTCAACTCAGGCGAATCCCTTCTTTCAGTAGCAAACCTTGGCAACTTCAGCTTGTTGCACATTGTCTGGCTAGAGGGTTAATAATATACAGTGGTACCTCAGTTCTCGAACCCATTAGAACTCGAATTTCTTAAAAGTCGAACCAACCAGTTTGAAAAAAAATGACCTAGAACTCTATCTGAATCTCAGAAGTCGAATGTGAATGCTGACCTAAGATAGCTTGTACGCCTGGGGAAATGAGTTATGCGGCACGTCTCTCAGCGGAAACAAAGGGTAACGCTTTAGTCTCAGCCTCGCATTCGCTGTGATAGCATTGTTTGTTGGTGATAGTGCTTTTTTTTATTGAAAATACTGTATCAGGTAATACACTGTACTTTATATCATTCTGGTAGCCATTGGTCACCAAAAAGTTATGCAATAGCTGCACAAATGTCACAACCTAAAAGTTTACAATTTACGAACAAATTAACGGATACAGAGTAATAATAAAAATAAACAATGGACCGCATGGCATAGTCTAGTGTTGGCGCAATGTTGGCGCATGGCTTGGGGTTGTCACGATCTGCTGAGCCGGGACCGGGAAAGCAAGGACAGGACTCAAGCGATCAGGAAGCATGGGGTTTCATTGAGAACAGGCAGAACAACAAAATGACGTTACAATGACCGGACTGTGGAAACAAACTGAAACACGGATTAAGTACAGAGGACTAATGACAACAACCAGAAACAGCTGATGACACGGGGATTCCACACGAGGCTAACGGGGGGGCGTGGCACACGGATGGAGCGGACGATCGGGGCAGGACAGGGGTAGTGTTGGGGTACATTCTTTATCGTTTTGGAAGCAATTAAGAAAAAAATGCTCTTGTTTTATCCTGTTAATTTTGTGTTTAAATGCTAAAAAACATATTTAGGTGTACTTCTTTTGGGGCCGAGAACCAATTAATTGGTTTTCCATTACTTCTTATGGGGAAAATTCGATCAGACCTCGAACTTTTTAGGATTCGAACCCAAGTTCTAAAAGGATTAAGTTTGAGTTCTGAGGTGCTACTGTATTTGTCCTTCAACATAGTGATAAGCTGCAGCACTAATAAAGTACATATTCATACATCAAAGGCTAACTAAATAGCTAACAGATACAGAAACTTCTAAGCCAACACAAGGTGCTAATTCACTTGTTTTTCGTCACATTGTGCACAGCAGTAATTGGCCTGCATTCTCTGAAGAAAGTCACTAAGTCACTCTCTGCACAGTTTACATCAGCTTATTATAGAGACCTAATGATTACATTCTCTATGCATTATGAAGTGCTAAATAATATTCCATAGTCATACTTGCATTTTAGAAATGAATACTGACTTCCACCTCATATCGGCGAGATGAATATTTTAAAAGATATTTAGCATTAACACTGCTAGAAAGCCACATGAGATGAACAGGCGAGACGTAACTTAAACTAAACTAGGAGTAAAATTAATATCCCTAGCTAGTTTTGCGTTAGTCTACCATATTAACATAAACTAGCAGTGCCAGAAATTATTCATTTAACCACATATACTACCATACTAACCAGACCAATGGTTAATGTTTATGCTATCGCTTGTGTATATAAAGCTTATTCTCATATATATCATAAGGTAATGCTCTTGCAACATCCCGGCACATGCTTCCACTTTACCCCGATCTGCCAAACTGTTGTAAATGTGGAAATGAGTTGCGTTGTGAACCTGCGGTCGATTACTTTTCCTCAAGGACCCGGATTGTGCCTATCAATAAATTGAAATTGAATTTGCAAACTGAAATCAAATTGGGAGAAGTGAATTTGTAAGTATAGACCGTCACATTTTCCAGGTAGGATAAATGCAGTTTCAAGTTATTGGAATTCATATTCAAACTAATAAATTCAGATTCGGTTTTTTAATGCAACAACTGCAGATTCAAATATACACTATTCATATTCAGTTTCTATTGGTACAAATGTCAGCCCATAGTTATACAGGAAAGTACAATTAACAATGAATCATATCCACAGCACAATTCCCTGACCAAACTAAAGTGCGCCACCTGAGGCCATTATCAGACTCTGTATCCAGTCTGTCTTCTGATGTCATTTACCAGAACGGAAACTATTTGTATTGCATATTTTGGCACATTGCACTTTTTGGTTAATTGTCTGTCTGTCTGTCTGTCTCATGTGTCAAACATACTGTACTTTTTTTCACAGGTTCTATGGCTTCTCTTCTTGTTTATTGTTCTTGGGCTCACAGCATCTAAGTTGTAAGGAGCTCCTGTTTTTCTGTTTTATCTTTTGCAGTTATACTTGCTTGTTGATATTCTGATGGTTTTTTTATTGCTATATTTTTTGTTTAGTCTACTAACTGTGACCACAGTGAACACATAATACTCATCCCTAGCCGAAGTATAGAATCAGTCATGTGCTATACTTGCTTACAACAGTATGGTCCAGTGCAAAATTAGCTCTGTATATATTTGTAATTGCATTATTAAAGTCGTCTTGTTAATTTTGTGGTTTTCAAATTGGAGAACTGGTATTGCTCATTTGAGATTTCCTGTATAGATGGTATGTCAGCAGAGCTGTAGCGTTTTTAGTTCATATGAGGGAGGTTTTGCTTTAATATATGTCCAGTTAGATGTAGCTTGTTTGGCATGCATTTCTGAGTGGTTTGTGCTATATTCAGTGAAACATGACAGACTGACATTTCTTCACTCTGCCTCCTGTAGCTTCTGCCCCAACCTATCTGCCATATCTGCTACCTTGAAGCTGACCCATAATGTCGCTGTATCCTTTTCATAAAATGCCTCACACATTTTCATACACACCACCTCTCAGTAACATAAATGATACTGGACATTTTACCAAACAGTATATCTCTTTAATGGTCCAGTTATAATTCATAATGACCCCATTTTTATTCAAACATTAAAGATACTGTTTTTAGACTGTTTTATCATACTGACACAAGATTACATTTTGCTGATGGATGTTTTAAATTTCCAGTCTGCAAAACTTTTTGAATTTATTAACTTGCACATGATTTTTGAATGTTATTAGTAACAGGTATAGTTTCACACAAGCTGAGTGTTTCTTGACCTTTGTCTGGCCAGGGTGTGACGTTTTTGGCTTTGGGCAATGGGGCTCCGGATGTATTCAGTGCTATGGCAGCCTTTTCTCGCCCCCAAACCGGTGGATTGGCCATTGGGGCATTGTTTGGTGAGTTTGAGCTTGCTAATTTTGGGGTGGACAGAAAGCCACTGGAGTTTATGTGTAATGTGAAAGTTCCCTATGCATAACTAAAAGGATGAGATTGTTCATCTTTTCTCTTTAGCTGAACTGAAATTATGCAGTCTCATTTCTCTTTTTATCCAACATCACTTCCGCTGTTAGGTAACCTTATGTTGAAAGAGGAGCATGAATATAGATAGCCTGTAGTGAACCAGCCAATTTCTGATATAAATCAGCAGTCACTCAGCTCTTCTTTCTTTAATGGATTACAAGGAATGTTTTTGTTTTCTTCACCATGAGGCTTTCTCTCTCCCTTGCCATCCTGTCACATTGTCTCATCTGTTCCCTTGGGACATCCTTCTTCCAGGAGCAGGGATCTTCGTCACCACCATCGTTGCTGGTAGCGTGGCCCTTGTCAAGCCCTTTACGGTAGCTTCCCGTCCCTTTCTGCGGGACATCATCTTTTACATGGCCGCTGTCTTCTGGACTTTCGTTATCCTCTACAAGGGTCAGATTCATCTGGGGGAGGCGCTAGGTACTCTTAAATTTAGAAATGCTTAACTCAAATTCACTAAAGTTGTGTTTAAAGATGTGTGCATTATTTCACACATTTTTGTATGTGTTTCTGGTCAGATTGTTTGTCTTCACAGGAAATACACCTTTAAATGTTATTGCATGTAGGAGTTCAAGAATGTTTCTTGGTATTTTGGATTATTTCTAAGACCCACCATTTGCCCCCATAACAGCTTCACAAGCATAATGCATTTGGTTCAGTTTCAGCCAAAAATTGCCTGATGCCTTCCCAGCACTTCTGCTGCAGATCCCAGACATTTTGGCTGCTTGTGGGTTGCTTTGCACTCTAAACACCTTCATAGTTGGTCCAATACAAATTTTTGTAATTGAGATCTGGCGACTGGGCAGGCCAGGTGCTTACAATGTGTCTTTCACGTTACTGGTTTACCAGACCTTGCACAATTTTGAGATGCATTTTGGGTTGTTATCTTGCTGAAGAACAAAAGATTACCACATCAGCCACAATCCGCACAACATCCACTATTGTTAGCAGATATCCAGTTTAAAGCATACATACTTATGGTTTTAAGTAGCTGTACTCAAACTTTGAACTGGTAGTATAGTCTAACTTTTCAAATTTTTCTCTTTACCAAAGACAGTTAAGTAATGAGCTGCTTCTTTCCTGCAGGTTACTTGTGCTTGTATGTGGGATATGTTTTGACAGTTATCATCAGTGCTTACATCTATAACAGACGGAAACACTTCATCAGCGGACCATTACAGAATGGCTCTAACCATGTCCCAGGTACGCATATGTATACTGTTAGGAATGTAAAATAAGTTTCTTTAGATGTGTTAAGTCTGACTTGTACAAATTCACTGAATTGATGTGCTGCCATTTATCATGTGCACTAGTTAATATTTAGCTACCAAAACATTTAACATGCTCTTTGTACTACAGGAAGTACGATGTGTTTTAAAAATGGAATAGTCTGTAAAACTATTAATGTTGGTTTGCTGTTTCAGTTGAATAAATTTAGGCATTGTCATGGTTTAATTTTAAGTAATAGAATATAAAGAGTGAGTCTTTTTTTTTTCCTTCATGCATTATTCTAAGTCTGTAGATCCTTCCAGCTGCAAAATTATACACATGCCTTTTCAAAAGATTTCAAAATTAGAAAACTTTATTAAAAACATCCAAAGATGAAAATTTTATTGGGGCCGTCATATGTTATATAAATATATATACCAAAATAGTAAATACCATACTGTACCTCAAGCCATGCAATGTTTTCCGGAGCTTCACAAAGTACTGTGTGCATTCATTATTATGAACCATTGCATTTAACCCGAATTTTTAATATAGCAAGCTTTTTATTGCCATTCATGAGTACGAACTACCCGTAAGTCAAACATTCTTAACTTGCGGACTGCCTGATATTATACAGTGGAAACCGCTTTTAGTGATCACATCTGTTTGAGTGAAATTGATCAGTATAACCAGATGATCATTATAACTGATTGTTTTCTCATTCTTTATGTCTCTGGCAGATTACCTTCTAATTGACGTGTATATTTGTTAAGTGAATATGAGAATATCACTATTTACTGAATTTTTTTGACTCTTTCAAAATACAGTACAGCTGTTTCAAATGGTTTTCAAATTACAGTACTGTACAAATAACTGAACTGTGTATAATTTAAATACAAATACAGTGCCGTACTGTATCTAAAATATTGTACATAAGAACATAAGAAATTTACAAACGAGAGGAGGCCATTCAAACTCATTTGAGAACTTAACTAATGGCTCATAGTTGTTAAAATCTTCTCATAATCAGCTACCTTTATTTCAGTGGAACTCTCACTGTACTTTATATTTCTGCTCCCTGCATGGATTACCTTACATTTATCTATGTTAAATTTCATCTGCCAGCTATCAGCCCAATTGCTAAATAAATCAAGATCCCATTGTAGCCTCTGTGCTGCTAGTTCAGTATCTCTTACACCACTCACTTTGGTGTTGTCTGCAAATGTAACCAATTTACTGTATGTATTGGTGTCAATATCATTATTGTAAATTGGGAACAATAGTGGTCCTAAAATTGAACCCTGCAGTACCCTACTATGAATGCAGGCCCACTGTGACATTGTAGTTACAATGTCAAAAAGTTATAAGCTTTTGAGAACAAGTGAATGACTTTCTTTTTCCTATCATGTTTTCTGTGCACACAGCATTAGCCTCAGGTAGCTTTCCAGAAGCAGATGGAAATTTTTATATCTGACAGAAAATCTAAGAGAGAAGTGGGAGGAATGGCAAAGTTAGGCTTGGTGGATAAGTAGAGCTGGGTGTCATCTGCATAACAATGAAATTGTATGCCGAATCTCCTAAAAATGTTCCCAAGAGGTAAAAGGTAGGGATGCTCCGATCAGGATTTTTGCCACCGATACCAAGTACCAATTTTTTGTCATGGTGATCGGCCGATACCAATGCCGATTCTGATGCTTCAAGTTTATATAACTGATATGTAAGCTCT
>JAODJU010004458.1:0-12155 GCA_026776725.1 Gnathonemus echidnorhynchus
AGTAAGGTGTAAACAAGGAAAAAAAAAACAAGTAAAAGTCTCAATATGCCAGGCATGCACCAGAGGCTGAATGCGCCAGTCGGTCAACCGTAACTTCAGGAAGTGCGTCTCAGGGAAAACCTCCTTCCCACCCCCCCAAACAAACACAAAAATCCCCCAAACCCAATCTCCAGACCGGCAACGCAGCAGTAACATTAAACACAATAAAAAAGTAAAAGGGACTGCTGCCAGGTCCAGAACATCCACCCTCCCGCCCCCTCCGACCAATGTCGGAAACTGCGCACACGTGGCACCCGAAGCCAAGCCGCAAAACACACTAACTCCGCGCACATGTCCCCCACCTCTTTTTGAGTAACAGCAACAGAAGTGAAATAAAACAGACCCCATGCCACTGCTTGCTGCCCCATGTACAGAGCAGGAAAAAACAGCAAATGGGAGTACCATCAGCCAACCGGACAACAGCAATACAGCAGACATCCAATTAATATAGTAGTAGAAGCAGGTGAAAAGTTCAAAGTAAACAAAAAACAAAAGCATCCCATAACAGTACATTAATAATAAAATAAAATAAACGGCAAACCCTAAGGGGAGCGAAATAATTATACGGGAAGAGTCCCAAGAGACGGGAAGTGATCCATGGCGGCAATCACATCCTCCGGAGTAGCGGACACAAGCTGCTGGCTACCAAAAGACAGCTTCAGACACGCAGGGAAGATCAGTAAAGGAGAAAGCCCCAACTCCTTCGCTCTCCGGGTCGGCGCGTTCATCGCCTTCCTAGCTGCAGCCGTCTTGCCGCTGAAGTCTTGAAAAAAGAAAATTTTCCCACCTTCGAAGCTGAGGTCCTGGACTTTGCGGGCTTCACGCACCACAGCCTGCCGGTCACGGAAGTCGATGAAGTGCATGATGATGGGAGGGGGGCGAGAAGAGGTTTCGGACCGGCCGTACAGCCTGTGGGCACGGTCAATGGCTGGCTGGAAATTGGGAAGATGGGGGAAAATAGCCGGCCAGAGCTCATTGAGGAAAGACCACATATCACCCCCTTTGCGCCCTAGCTTAATCCCAACCACTCTATGATTGCGGCGATGGCTGCGGTCCTCAATCTCCGTGATTTTGTCATCCAGGGAAAGCAGTCACTTATTAAAATCAGCCAGCTCCCTGGAGTGCTGATTGGTCACAGCCTTCACTGAGGTGACTTCTTTTTGTATAGATTTAAAGTCTGCCCTCAGTGAGTTCAGGTCAGCGCGGAGCTCCAAATGGTGTTGCTGGAGCGTGCCATTTAGCGAGTTCACCTGTTCGGAAACGAAGTTCTTCATTTCAGCGAGAAAGGGAGCCACGAGAGGGGAAAGAAACGCCGCCATCACAGCGGGGCAATTTCTTCTCCAGGCTGGAAAGAGCTGGGCGAAGTCTGCGTTGATTAGCAGCCATCAGGAGGAATAAAAGGATGAGTGCCGAATTTGTGCAGAATTGCGAACGGGTAAGTGACAAGGGGACTGACTAAAGAGGAAAAATGGTGGATGGGACGCGTGGACAAGCAGAGCTAGGCAGCCATTAGCAACGAGCGTCACGTGACTCCCTTAGTGTCGCATATTGAAAGCAAAGTTTCGCAAACCCATCTTGAGCTTTTTTAACCTTTGTTTCAAGCCCTTATTTTTAGAGCAAGCTCTCTTTCATGACATAATTTTCACCTGTTCAGTGGTTTCAGAAAATGGATGGATGGATGTGGATTGGCGGTGTGCTAGCATTTTACCATTCCGGTAATCACAAATTAAAACTGCAAGAAAAGCACAGACAAGACAAAAACTGTCTGCAAACATTGTAAAAGACTGATAACATACACAAATAGGACAATGAACATGCTTCAGCATGTCCACTGGCACCACAGTGAGCTCAATTCACCACCGCCAGAGCAAGGACTATTAAAAGGGCAAACCACGCTAAAACGCTGCACATGCAAGCCTTAATTTACTTACTTGAAGATTTTATTTTCTTATTTTGATTTGGGATTTTTTTAAAACAGTATTTTATTCAATTTCAGTTGCACTGTTAAGAGTACATGTTTTGCACAGTTTAGAAAAATAAAGGAATATTATTAAATAAATTTGTCTGCAGCTCATTCTGTCAAAAAATCGTGAGAAAATCACATCGTGAACTCAGAATCATGAATCGTATCAAATCGTGACTTGAGTGTATTGTTACATACCAACTATGTTCTGTTATTAAATTCTGTTCATTTTCTGAGCAAATATACACTTACTTAGATAAATTGCTTCAAACATTTTCTTGGACTGCCTCAGACTTTTTCAGAGTACTGTTTCTAAAGAAAAATAAATTAGGTTTAAATATGGCAAATATATCAATGGAAACCTCTGAATCGGGTCTCCGATAATCAGTTTAACAATTTATGAGAGGTTAGCAGAAGAAAAGGATCTTTTTATTTTTATCACTCACTATGTACACAGTCAGGAAAAAAAACGATACGGCCCTGGTACAGTTTTCCTCCCCAAGGTATAAACAACATTAATGTACCCCCAATGGCACAAAAATGTTCCTCACAGTCCATTTCTGTACCTTAATTTAGACTAAAATGTACATTTACCACCAACTAGGATACAGCTGGCAGATTCTTGATGGTACAGTAGAAGGGACAAGTAATTGTACCCTAAAAGGTACAAATTGGTACCAGGTCATTCCACACCAGCTCACATAGAACCTTGCTGGTCATGTTAAGGGTTTTCATGGAAAAAAAAATCTATAAAACTATTTATTAGTATTTTAGTAATAAAGTTGTGCAATATCTTAAAGCTGTTGCCCCAATAGTTTTTCTGTGAAAAATGTTTTTTTTTTTTTTTTTTTTTTACCAAAAAAGTTGTTACAATGAGTCACAAATGGCTCATAATGGACTTTTGAAATTTATGGTAGGTATAAATAAGATGCTTCAGATGATGTCCATTGAATTTCAGCTTGTCCGGCATTTTTTAGTATTTCTTTGCCAGATTTTAAGATATATACAAATAAAATTTATAGATTTTTTTCAGAAGAATCTGTGACATGACCTGCAAAACTCTAGGTGAGTTGGTGTGGAATGACCCTACTTTTTCTGGCAATGTATATGTATATACACCATTTAAACCCTGTAATTACATCACTTGAATTTCTTAGCGATTTAATGAAAATGTTTGCTTACCGACAGTCAAAGGTATGTTATGTTTTGTTTTCAAAACAATGTCTGAAACTCTAAAACAGATGAGGAAACGGAGTACAGATTCTCCTCTACTTACGAATGAGTTATGTTCTGAACAGCCATTCGTAACTTGAAATGTTCGTAAATCGTTATTTAACATCATTTTAAGAGTATATGCAAGTACAAAGAACTGCAATGCTAGGAGTACACACGCTACGCTGCAGAAGTCGTACTACCTGGAATTGGCGGGTAGAAAAAAAAATTGATCTTGCAGACAGGAAACAGGAGCCCAATTAACACAATTTGGACTTACTGGCATATGTCTTCGTTCATATGTCTGAAAGTTCATAAATTAAAAGTTTGTAAGTAGAGGAGTGTCTGTATATTGCTTTGTGGAGAGTATTTAGAGAGCCACGTATGGTTCCTACCTGCACAGATAACTCCAGCATCAAGAACATGGCTACAGTGAATGATAATCTGCTCATCTTGTGCACAGTTCTTCAGTGTCGATTCTGACCCTCCACAGGCCACACCACCCATCAAGATCCTCCCTGTTCCTTCTCCAAAGTGACCATATTGTGGTGCTGCTACAGCAACTCCACAGAGCATTTGTCTACACACCACTGCAGCATCATCTATATCCCATCTACGCCCACATACGGTACCCCACTGTCCTTCCTGAAGAACCTCCACTCTCCCAGCACAGCGGCTGCCACCATCCACCAGCCTGACATCGTCACTGTCTGGAAGCACAGAACAGTCACTGTTAGTAGGTTCAGTTTAGTGTTGTTCTCATACATAACATCCTGTCTCCAGATCTGTATTACACAGGTATCAATGGAAAACAAATTTTAAAAAGAAAAAGAAAGTAATTAGGCTATATGTTGTCACTGTTCAATGAAAACTGCATATGTGCACTTTTTTATATTAAGATTAGCCATTGCATAACCAGGTGTTTTGGCTGCAACAATCACTATATATAACACATACACACACATGGGTGAACATATCTTTATGGGGACCGCTCATTCATTTCTATGGGGAAAATGCTAATGCTTACTATGAAAACCTTTGCAAGAGTAGCAAAAAGTTTTTTGTAGTACTGTTCAAGTTCTCTCACACTGTTTATGGCTAACTGTAAGTCCTAAATTATTTCTGTTGTATCATTTTGTAGCATCCTTGCTGTCTATAAAACTGTAGCCAAAATGAGCTGATATTCACAGTCAACATCTGTCTATCTTCATGCCAGTGAATTTTGACTAGTCAATCAATTATACTCAGAATATATAAAAAGGCGTGTGTTTGCAGTATCACCACCATTATTCTCTTTCCATGGCTGCAGGCAGATGAGGAAATTGAGCATGGTAAGGGACTGCAACAAGCACAGTCAAAGATACAGTCAACCATAACAGAAACTTCTATTCAGAAGAATAGAAAATATGAGAGAAAATCAAATGAAGCAAAGAAACTGGACAGTGCAGTGACTGAAATCCTCTGCATGAACCAGGTCCCTATCTCAAGTTTCAAGGCAGTCATATTCCAATCGGACTTATACTGTCTCTGTATTGCTGAACCTTTTTATCAATGTACAGAATGTTTATGGCAGTTGGATATGTTATGTTTCCTTAATGTCCCAATAATCTGATAGGCTAGTTGTTTTATTTTTTTACTTGAAAGTAATGTCATTGTTTGACATAAAAGTCAGTGTTCTAAAATGGTAGGCTTACTAATTGTTTTCCTTTTGCTTTGCACTTACCTCAGTTAAGGACTATATAACAAAACTGTTTAAAGCCACTTTAAATGTTTATTTATTTGTAACTACTGTTCATTGTTAATTCCTTATTTATATTGTCTGCATTGCTTAGGTTCTCTAAAATCTCATCCTCATTGTTTTAATGCAGTCAAATTATAATATGTAGTGTGCCTATTCTTTTTTTAAAACTATTGAATACAGACGAAATCCATCTTTCCTAATATTCATCAGGGGCCTATCCCACACAGCACAAAACAGAAGGATATACCCTGGATGGGATGCTACTCTATTATACTAAATAAAATATGATCCTGTTATCATAACTATATAGAATTTTTTTCCAGTTGTGACACTGTCCTTCTGCATGGCTACAACTAATCTGAAATAATAGATCTTATTAAATGATCACTTGCAATGACTTTAATTTCAATTTTCCTTTAGGCATCATTACATTTTTGCCATATAAAGGTGAACTGACAAATGTAACATCCATCCATCCATCCTTTCATCCATCACCGTAACTGCTTAATCCCAATGGCAAATATAACAAACTTTATATAAACAAAAATGCATTTAATATGAATGATTTTTTTAGTATTACCATAGGATATCTTACATGTGCTGTAAGAGTATTATAGTGATTACTTTTAGTTATAAAGCCACACTAATTTAATTGCACTTATCAGTTGAATAATGACCAAAAATCTCATTGTTTTATATTAAAGCACATTCTGTATATTCTGCTACTTTCATAGATCATAATGTGTGGTAATAAGATATACACCGACTTTGCAAGAAAAAAGTTACTATTGGAATTTAAATCCACATTTGCTTATTTCCTTCAATTGACCTTGTCTAGGTTCAGCAAAGTTATGCAGCAATAAAATTAACTCATACCTGAAACTACTTAATGATCAGGTTATCCCATCAATGGATCTTTTCTTCCCTGACAGTATTGGCATATTACAGGATGACAAGCCCAATATTCATTAGGCTTGAATTATGAAAAACTGGTTCAGAAAGCATGAGGAATCATTTTCACATATCAATTGGCCACCACAGAGTCCTGACCTTAACCCCATCAAAAGGCTTTGGGATGCAGTGGAGAAGACTTGACAAAGTGCTTCAAATCTCCTGTCATCAATGCAAGATCTCAACAAAAACAATATACAAATGTAGATGAAAATAAACGTTGAGATGTTGCATAAGCTCACTGAAACAATGCCATGATGAATGTGTGCTGTAATCAAAGCTAAACTCCACAAAATAATAAACGTTTTTTTTGGCCAGGCAGTGTACAATTATGCACTGAAAGATTACTACACATATTCAAAATGTTCACCATGCATTTGATTCCTTAGATTGATGTCTTGACCTATTGACCAAAGGTTACAAAAGACCACTGGAGTGGAGGTAGGACATTGTACTTACTGGCTGTCGTGACCAGGAATGAGAGAGGGAGGATGAACAGGCAGATCTTCATTTTCATCAGCACAGACCTCCTCCCCTATAGCTGAGACTTCAACCTTCACTTCTGATCTCTCAGTTCGAGCAAGTGCCTTTGTACCATCCTAGCCCCCAGGGAGAACAAATTCCACCAGCCAATGAAGTTCAACAGTGCCTTATCAGAGCAACAACAGGAAAACATCACATGGGTAAAGTGACAAATCAGAGGACTCTATGTAGACTTTTTCCATATTTAACATACAGGAACTCCTCCTCCTAGTAGAACTGCCACACAATGAAAGAACTCCAGTTTTTGTTCAAAAAGAATTCAGAAATATTTACATAAATGTTTCATTACTGAATCTAAGATACAGCATTATTGTTCCAAACACTGAGTTAGTAAACGTTCTTAGAAGTACTGTTGTTGTCAAAATGCTTTTGCTTTATATAAAAGTATGTACAGTCACTCCTTCACATTCACCAGGGTTAGTGGTGGAAGAAATAATATGTGGGCCCATTATTAAAAATGCAAAATTAATGGCACTAAAAAGTTTAAAAGTTACTACAAGAAGAACAAGATTCTACGGTCCCAAAGACAGCAAATACGTGGGTGAGCTGGTTGCCAAGACAATGATTCGTGGTGTACCCAAGCCAAAATTTTTAATATTAAATATATTGTATGCACTTACACTAACAAATATTAAATAACACAAAAATTTTATATTATATGATTTTATGTGATCCAAATCACTTTCAGTATTGGTGTATACATTTTTAGCTTACGTGTCATCTACAAGTTTCTGCGCCCTTTTTAACAAGCTCCAAATTATTTCCATTTCAATGTTCATGGTCAGTTCGCAAATAATTGAAACCACAAATGTCAAATTTGCAAATCTGAAGTGGTTGCTACATATACTTTAATATCCTTATATAAATGAGTGAGAACTAGGGAAAATATAAAATCATTGTAGGTGTGGTACAGTAGTACAATGGTTAGCATGTCTGGGACCTCCAGGAACTCCAGCGTCCCTCTGCAGTCCAAAAACATGCTAAGATGAATTGGAGTTACCAAACTGCCCACAGGTATGAATGTTGTGTATGTGCCCTGTGATGGTTTGGCGCCCATGGTTATGTGCCCATAGCTCACAGCTCTGAACTGCATAGGGCAAGTTGGCATGGAAAATGGATCAGGGCAAGATAGGACCCCCCCACCCCGGGCAAAATATACCAAAGGGGCCGAAGGGGTCATTTTGTTAAGGGGCCCAGAACTCCTTGCTACTGCCCTGAAAGAGATAAATGGATAAATCATTGTGATAAATCATTACGCATGTGCCATTAAGTACAAGGAGGTAATCATTAAATATGAAAAAAGAAGGGAAAAATTCTAATTAGAGATCTCTTTTAGGTGCTTAAGTTTAAAAGAACACATGAACAAAGCATATCTGGAGTTTATAGAAGAATGAACATGATTGTTTTCTGTGGTGTCCTGACTGTTTCTGAATGATAAGATTGTTCAGCTCCGTAGGAGAGCACAGAGCAACTGAAGGGGGTCCACAGAGATGTTTGGTAAATTTGGTAAATCCCTGTGTAATCATCTTGTTCATGCAATACAGTCATGCATTGGTGGTAGGGAGCTCCTGGTTCTGGTCCATTTTGTTTGGGTTGTGGCTGGTGTAGGAAGGTTGGAAATGCCTGCATTAAAAGAACAATGAGATTTTAGAGAACCTATGCAATGCAGACAAACCTGGATGTTAAAATGTACTTTCAAACAATTTTAAAATGTCCCTATAGTTTTAACATTTGCTTCAGCTCATAGGTTTCATGGATCTTAGTTTGATCTGCATTGCTGTATTAACACTGGAGGTGTGGAAAGTTAAAAAAAAAAGAAAGAAAATGTTTTCAGGTATCCACCTGCAGATTTCAGTTATGCTACATTTAAAATAGTGAGCAGGCTGCTAGTTACCAGTGTGTGGTTGCTGCTCGCTATTAAAATACTTTGATCTGATTTCAGATAATAACACGGAAAGTGACGTGAACAGGCACAGCCGTTGTGGTCAGGTTATCAGGTACATCATCCTCCCCTGTTTGGCACTGTGTGCATCTCCCCTCTTCCTGAGACCTTTACTGCACATGTAAGAGCCTGTGTGCTTTGAAGGTAGTAACAGTATTCATACATCTCATTTTAAATTACTATTCATGTATAGTAAAAGTCTTTAGTATTTAGTGTTTTCCATTGGTTATTAACAACTTAACAACAGCGCCTATCTTTTTAGTATTTTACAATATGTTGCTGTTCAGTCTTTTTCCAATATGAATATGTTAATTGTAACTGAAGTGCCATCTCGTGGAACAATAAAAGGTTATCATCAGCGGATTACAGAAAGAAGGCTGCACTATGGCAACAGATACTAAGATGTGTAGATGCGCATACCTCTGAGTACGAAGGCAAAGTTTTTGTAGCTGCAGATTACGATTTTATCTTGAAGAAAAAGGGGAACACAGTAGCTACAGTAAAAGAACAAGAGACAGCGTGGCAAAAAATTAATATCCAAGTCAACATGTAAGTCCATAATTCCACTGTAATTTTATGTGAAACTGAGCAGACCTGTGTGGCCAACAACAATATGTAAAATGACAAATGCTATCAGACCCATCCCTGATTGATTTATCTGGTAATTGAACCTGTTCTGGGCTGGTGGAAATTAGAGCCTAACATAATTTATGTTGAGCAGTGAGAATTACTTCAGTCATCATCATGGACCTCATAGAGCTCAGTTGCTTTGCAATCAGAGGTTTGTTTTATGGGGCTAGGTGGTGTAAATCTGTTTCATTTGTGTTTGTCAGCTGACAGCAGGTACTGGCTTGATGGTTTGGGTGACTGGGGAGTCATGATTCTTGTAGACCGGCATCTTTTTCTGGGTTTTTGGTTATCCAGTTTCTGGTTTTGGTGTTTGTGGTACTGATGGGGAAATGAAGCTTCATGAAGCTTTTGGGGCATTCCCCATATTGCCCAGAATGTGTTTTGAGGCTTCAAACCTTTTTTTTCAAACACAGGGAGACACCTACTGGGTTTCAGCAATGTTTTCAACAACCTAGGGTATAATTCCCAAAAGCCTAACAATGGCAGCAACTGAATGGTACAGCCATTTGAAATGTACACCTGAGAATGAAGTTTCTGCATCTGCATTGAATGAATAATATTACTAGTATCACAGCACAATCTGATTTATGTTATGCTAAATATAATCATTAGGATTATAAATATTTTAAGTCTCTTTGTTTATATTGCAGGGGCTACTACTGAATAGACAGAATTCACACTTTCCCTTACCTATGCTCATGTGCGCGAGCGAAGGGTGGCTACATATGCCTGATCAAGGAGGTTTTTCAGCACGGGTCTGCAGATGTTTGGTTTGAGCAAGTGGAGGCTCAGTTCGCCTTGCATGGTATTACAGAGGACATGACAAAATATTATTACGTTGTTGCCGCACTGAACAGCCCCACTGTGGCTAGAGTGGTGAGTCTGCTGCAGAACCCTCCCGAGACGGACAAACACGGCACTTTAAAGTCTCTGGTGCTGTGCACTTGTGAACTTTCAGAGACAGAACGCACACATTGCTTACTTGTGCTGCAAAGGTTAGGCAACTCATGGCCCTCAGAGCTGATAGATCATATGTTAGCTCTTCTCGCTTACCATCAGCCCTGTTTCATTTTTAGGGAGCTTTTCATGCAACAGCTGCCCATAGAGGTGCAGGGGGCGCTAACTAATTAAGGACTGCAGGGAGCTCGCTAAGGAGGCCGACAAAGTGCACACCGCCACGCTGGCAGCTTGTTCAGCAGTGCATACTCAGGACTTGGGACTAGCTCCCCAGCACGGGCTGATGCTATCGTCTTGGCTGCGTAGCGGCAAAGAAAGCCAGGACTCTGCTTTGACCATGCATGGTTTGGTGATAAGGCTAGGAAGCTCATTACCCATTGCCATTGTAAGGGGATGGGAAATGCACTGACCGGCGCTCATTAGCAGCAGCGAGTGTCAACCATGCTAGCAGCCTGCTCTTCATCACAGATGCTGTGTCTGGCCACCGCTTCCTCTGCGACACAGGCGCCTCTGCTTGCACCTGCTCACGTCTGATCTGAGAAGTTATGCAGAGTCCTTGATGGGAGACTGCCTGGGAATACCAGGTTCTGTAAACATTTTTCAATTCAATTAATTTTTATATAGTGCCTTTCACAACAGAGTCTTCCCAAGGCACTTTACATGGATGTCACTGATGTTGGAAACAGCACAAAATCTTTAATTGAACTTAGTAAGTATAAATTGTGAGGGTTCCTTTGCTTACAGCCATACTGCTCTGCCTTCATCTGACCTGTTTAGTGCTTGAATGTTAGACTGCTTGGGAATACCAGGTGCTATAAGCTTTTTCTGCTGTTGTTTCCCAAAATGAAAAACAAACTTTTTGATTGAACTTAGTAAGTACAAATTCCAAGGGCTTTGCTGATTAGGACCATACTGTGCTGCCTGTGCACACTCTCGTCTGATGTTGGAAGTTAAGCAGAGTTGGGCCTGTTTGGGACTTGGATGGCTAAACAGCAGGTGACATAGATAGCGAGGGCTCCTCCTGCTGAAGAGCAGGTAACATAGACAGCATGGGCTTCTCCCTCCAAACCGCAGACAACACAGCCAATGGTGATTGCCCATGTTGTGCAGCATTTGATGTAGACTCTCCAGGTTGAGCAGTAGATGACACAGATGCCCTATGGCATTGCAGAATCCCCATGTTGTACAGCAGATGATGCAGGCTCCTACCGACAAGTGGCATAGGATGCAGACACCTCCATCCTAGCACTCTGCATTGCCCATGTAATGTCCTCCACTCATAGAACAACCATCACCATCAGCCTCCTCTCTGCCTGAGTCACATACAAAGCTGATCACAGCCCTTCTGCAATCCAGAAATTGTGCCACTGTTTACTCCTGAGCTTAATGCCCCTGCTCCATGCAATCCCCTGCCCCATCTGGAGGTGGTTATTAGCTCAAAGCCAGGTCTCTTTGCCCATGATCAGAAGACCACTGGTTTGACTCTTGACATATCACTACATGTCTGTGGGCCCTTGAGCAAGGCCCTTTACTCCCAGCTCCATGGGTGCTGCAAGATGATTGACCCTTGCTGTGACTACCAAGCTATGAAGAGCAAGATACAGTAGGGGAAGAGACTAAGGGTGTGTCCGAAATCGCACACTTGCGCACTTTTAGTGCGCGATTTTAAGGCGTAGTGCATTCACACTTTGACAACTAAGCTAAAATTCAGTTCACTGAAAGTACCCGGATGGTGCACTGAAAACGGCCAGAAACTGCAGTGCAGAATGATGGACACTACTCGCACTAAACAGACGCCATTTTGACTACGTAGTGGAAGGGGAGGGACTTTTGGCAAGTTTTCAGAGTTGAATAATGGCGGGCAACAACACAGACACGCAAGCCCAAGCGGAGGCAACTGCTTCATATAAACGTTAATAAAATTATTTTACTGATGTATACTGCGGTGTGTACTCTCTGACGACAGTTACAGATAATTTGTTTGAGTTTGCGATTATACCGACTTAGAAGAGTTCGCACACGTAAATGATAGAAGTTGTTTTAGCCGGTTAGGTGGTCATAGATAGGTTATACATGTTATAAATTCATTGTAAACAAAACGGCAGATATTTTGGCGCGCTGGAGAATCGCGATCAAATGCTAGTCTGTCACTTCCGGTAAGTGCAAAACGTTAGTGT
>JAODJU010004459.1:0-12147 GCA_026776725.1 Gnathonemus echidnorhynchus
TTATAAGGTAATTATTCCAGAGAGGGAAAAAATGGCCCCATGCAGTGGGCCCCTGTGGTGAGCTCCATAGGGTTAATGCATCAGTTTAATAAAATCCCTTCAATTGTCTTGGATGATAACATGGATGTGACTTACAAAGTGTAACATGGGTGCAGCCTTCCATCTGCCACACTACACAGTCCAGAATGGAGAACAGACTTATTGATGGACTTTGGCTTTGATCAGTTTACTCCTTGCCTTTAGCAAGCAAGAAAGCCCACTCCTTTTGTTTTAAATATTGTTAGCATGTATAGGGTGGTTGAGCAGCCAGTTGACCTTGGATCTCCAGAGGTTTTTTCCTCCCTTTTCATCTGGCTTTCCATCTTTCATTTGTCTTGTGTGTTGTATTCTCTTATGTATCGCAACACCCACGTAAAGCGTCTTTGGGAAACTATGTTGTGGAAGGCATATGCGTATAAATTTAAGTCTCTCGTAAAGCCACTCGATGCACGTGACAGTCCTGCAGTGTACATGGTGTAAAACATGTATGTGCAATTTCTAAAATGCATGTGAATTACAGCATTACAGAGCTAAGGTATTGTTTGATTTTTTCCAAACTTTATCCACAGATTAAACGTGTACTCAGAAAAACACCCAATTTACTGAGAGCCGCAAGAGAGTGCAGTTTTATGCTCGAAAATATACGGACTAGGCTGAGGACTACTATGTAAAGGACTATTGGAATTGAGGTAATGGGAGTTAAACATTCTTTCTCGCATGATCTAACTGGACTCCACTGGTATTTCATACTGTTCTATGTGGCTTGGCACTTGAGAGTCTCATTGTATGTTTACAATGTTGATATTCTAAGAATTCCACTCACAAAATACAATTTGCTAACCCTTCCAATATTTGCATTTTAATCTATAAATCTTTCAAGTGTGCCATAGAAATCACTGTGTTCCTATGAATGAATACAAATCACTGACACACATTGTATGAAATGTCTGCGCTCTATATATATGCTTTTGTTCCATAAGTACTGGGCTTGTTGTATATCTACAGTGACGGTAATTACAAAGAATTACTTATTGCATCATAGAGGCTATTAGGTGTTGTTGCATTCAAATGACATCTCATGGATAATTCGTATTAGTATCTCTAGGTGATTTGTTTGTCTGTAAACTGTTCCAGGTCCATGTATTTGCACCTTGTTCCCTTAAGGCATTGCCAGACATTCCCAGAATGTACCTAATTTTAGCAATACCTTTGCCTGTTCCCATAGGAGAAATGGCCCCCAAGGAGACATACAAATGCCCCATATGCAAGGTGCTATATGTTGCTGTTCGACAACATTTAATAAAATACCACCATGTCACAAACAAAACAGAACTACAACTAAGATACACCTCTTCAGTGTAAGTATGTTGGTATATATTGCGATGGTGATCCATGAAATTGTAAATGGACTGCATTTATATAGCGGTTTTTTCTACTCTTACGAGTACTAAAGCGCTTTACAATTTTACGCCTCACATTCACACCACACATTCACACACCAGTGGCAGAGGCTGCCATGCAAGGCGCCAACCTGCACACCGGGAGCAATTTGGGGTTCAGTGTCTTGCTCAAGGACACTTTGATGGGGACAGGAGGAACCAGGGCTCAAACCTACAACCCTCCAGTTGGCGAACGATAGCATTACCTACTGCACCACCATCTTCCCCAAATTAGTGCTTTGTGGTTTCATACTGGATTCTTTTAGTTTCAGAGGCAGGCTGAACTGTCCAGTCTGCAAGATGAGAAACCTTGTAAGGCTGGATAAACACCTGCAAAATGTCCACACTAATGTTGAGGTCAGTCAGTGTTCATGGTTTAAAGGGACCTATGCCTTTTCCACCCTTCTGATGGGTCTACTAGAACAGATTCCCCCACAAATAAACAAAAATAAAATATTTAAAGGTTATGGTTTTAAATTTGCTTGTCTGTGCTCCTAGTGATGCATCTTTATGTAGTTTATTGAATGTAGATGTCATCTGTTTCTTTCCTTTTTTCTGTTTTGTATTGTCCCTATGATGTAGTAAAGCATCACAAAACACCCATGTAACATGCCTTGGAGTGACTATGTTTTGAAAGGTGCTGTATAAAAATGAATTGGCATTGCTGCCATATTTTCATGCCATTCCAGAAAGAAGACCAACAGCTTCTGATGTGGAAGGTTAAACAGCTGGCTAATTTAAAAGCCCTGGCTGACCTTAGACGCTCGGATCCCTAGCCTCCGATGATCAGTCTGCTGGATGTAAGGTCAGCACTGGTACCTAGCAGTGGTGAGGAGGAGGAGGATGGAGGAAGCAACGATGAAAGTGAAAATGAAGCTCCACAGCAGATGAGGAAACCTAGCATCCCACACCCGTGCCAACAATGCCACCAACTGCGCTTAAAAATCCGCAATCTAAAATTAAAATTAAAATATTTGAGGGGCAAAAATACCCAACAACGACCATCACCCCCATCTTCCAAACGGAAGAAATATGAGCGGCAGATGAACCATCCAGCCAACCTCCCTGCATTTGGTACGAATTGTGTGCTATAGACTTTGGCACATAGGTGTCATTAGATCCGATGACTTTATATTTAGCCCCTCTGTCAATCTTCCTTTATTTCTTTATCTGATACAAAAAAGGTCCTGAACCTGTGGTTTCAGCACATTAGTAGTGATGGGAAAAAACAACTTGACAATGCCAAACAGCGTGTCCAGCATGTCCGCTCCTGGGCATATTACCTGACGGACAATCAAGTGCCTTTGGTGACACTTTCATTTTTAGAAAGAAGAGAGAAGCTAATCCAGTGAGTTACTTCTATTATGTTTCTGTTATATATTATTTAACAATGGAATATTGAGTGGGTGCTTTATGTCGTTTCCCCATTAGATGGACACATAGTCTTGAGCGGCTGGCTGTGACAAGCCGTCGGATCCGCGACAAGCCGTCGGATCCGCATAGGAAATGTGGGGTTCTTTTTAAAGTTCTTAATTGATGCGCAACTGCTAGAGGTCAAAGCTCCTCGCAAGTACTTGCAGGGAGCTTTGTTTACACTGCAGGCAGAGACAAAACAAAAGCATGATTTGCAGACACACAAGCAAGAGGTGCGGATCCATAAATCAAGTAAGTTTCACATGCTTAATTCCAGTAACCTGATACAAATGACTATCCCTTCCAATATTTGCATTGAAATCTCTAGCTCTTTCAAGTGTGCTGTAGAAATCACTAAAGCATTCCAATCATCAATACAATACAAATCACTAATGCTTCCCAAAATATTCTACTGCCTTTTCAAAATGGTGTGTGTGGTTGCTTCTCAATAAGGTTTTGGAGATCTTTGGCTATTTTGATTGCCTGGTAGTCAGTAATCCAACATGAACAAATTTAAACCAGTGGTCTACGATAATGGGTATTAAATCTGTTCTGAGGTTCTACACATTTTCGTTATCTCTGCTCTGCATACCCGACTGAACTTTTACTGGCACTATGCTTTAGCTCAGGGGTGTCAAACTCCAGTCCTGGAGGGCCAGAGTCCTGCACATTTTTGTGTTTCCCCTCATTTAACACACCTGATTCAACTTCTTGCACCTCCTTGTGCTAATTACCACACAGCTCTTGAGCTGAATCATTTGTGGTGGAAAAGGGAAAGAACTAAGCTACAGTGGGCTCCGGCCCTCCAGGACTGGAGTTTGACACCCCTGCTTTAGATGAAACAGAGCACCGATTGTGTTTGCTTAGGTGTACCATGAGCCAGACTACAAAATGTGTTAAGGGGCTCAAGGAACATGACATTGCATTCTCTTTTAGAACTGCTTGTGAGCTCTGCCCACAGACCCCAGCAGCCCTCCATAAGTGTGTAGGGCAGTGCTCATCAAATCTGGAAATCTAGGCCTTGTTTTCAGTTCTTCCAAGTAGTTTAATAATTTCTAATTCTGATTGACTGGAGGCTTTACATCTGGCTCAAAGGTAACAGAAGATTGGAAAATCAGCAGGGCCTTGGGGACCATGATTTGAATAGCCCTGGTCTAGAGGAAAGATTATAGTAACCTGCCCTCCCCCCCCAAGTAGTGCATGTCTCCTCAACTTCTGTTTTAATCTGCAGTTGAACTTGAGAAACATCCAACACCTGAAAACCTATACCTGGTTCTATGGTCTCCTTGCCGGGTTTATTATCTGTATGACTGGGCACCGTAGAGGGGTCATCAGGAATATGACATTGGAGGAGGTGTGCAGTGCTGAGATTGACAATCAAGAGCGACGGATAATCAGAGTAAGAATTTGTTCACCACACACACACACACACACACACACACTTTGACAGACCATTTATTTTGTTTCACAGGTAAAGGAGCACAAAACAAAAGAAACATTTGGCCACGCCCTCATTCCACTCACAAAAAGTGAGTTCATGTGGTTTTACCGGTTTGTCTATCACCGGCACGAATTCCCATGTGGGGAATCAGAGTTGGTCTTTGCCAACTCCAATGGTGGTGCTTGCAATGACATACTGAAGCATTTCCAAGAGTGCTGGAAGGAGTTTGGCCTTCCTGGAAACCCAACCTTTCAGCTTATACAAAGCAGCATCAGCACCATTGTAAGTTCATAATATTTTTATATAGCACCTTTCACAACATAGTCACCCCAAAATGCTTTGCATGGGTGCATTGTGATTCAATACATCAACAAGGAAAAGGCAGAAAGCCAGATGACAACAAACTGGGTTCACTTTAAAATTAAAATTAAAAAATAATAATTTGTTCTTGCAAACAGTTTTGTTTTTGCTTTGCATTGAGAATGTCTGTTGTTACATTAAGTAAAACTTGCACTTTTTAATATAGGTCAGCAGATCCCTGGCGACCCAGAAGACGGCCAACATCCGAAGAATGATGTGCTATTCTGGTGCAACGGCTGAAAAGTTTTATGTCGTGGATTTGAATTTTAATGAAGCCTTTCAAAGTTGGAATGATACCGAAGAAGCCATGTGAAAGAACGCTAAGCAGTATTGCACATTGTCAGAAGATGATGTGGAGGACAGAGGAAGTGAGGGAACAACTAAGGTAAATGTAGCGGGCCAGAAGAGGGGGAGACCCCACAGTGAGAATGACTCAGATGAAGAGATGTTGGTGCAAAAAAGAAAGTGGCGTAGACTGAGGCATCACCTGACTGATAGTGACAGTGATTTGGAAGGTGAGGAGAATAACAGAGGGAAAGGCCCAGCACCAGAACCAAATGTCATCGATCTGACAACCAGCACAATTACGTATGACATGGACTTGGATAGAATCGTGATAACAATAGATGCGAACGAAAGTGACCACATGACACAGACTGACGGGACTGCAGACAAAGGTGGGGACGCGACGGCAGAAGACACGACCGAAGGCGACCATGTAACGCAGTCTGACGGGACTGCGGACAAAGACTGGGACGCGACGGCAGAAGACGCGACCAAAGGCGACCAGGCAACGCAGTCTGACGGGACTGCGGACAAAGACTGGGACGTGACGGCAGAAGACGCAACCGAAGGCGACCAGGTGACGCAGACTGACGGGACTGCGGACAAAGACGGGGATGTAAAGACAGAAGCCGCGACCGGAACTGCATATTGCAGTCCATTAAACCGCCCACATCGAGGAGCAGGAAGAAAATCAATGGCTGCCAGAAGGTTTTTTAGTCCCAAAGATTTCAGAAAAAGACTTGATCAATTATATGTTTCCCCCAAGGCTGTTTTAAAACGACGGGAGACATTAAAAGACGCTGAAAGAGAAAAGACAAAAACGTAAGGGAAAGTAAGTTGGTTAAAGCGATTTGGTTAATTCAAAATACAAAATTTAGCAAAGCTGTCTTTAAGTTCTTAAATTAATTTGGTGATTTTTTTTGTAGATTTTTTTGTTTTGATTTTTTACAGAAGAGAGCCATACCTTGTAAAGTTGCAGTGTATGTGGCGGGGTTAAGGGTGAATCTGACCATTAAATTATGGTTGTTGTCATATGTGTATCATTGTATCATGTTCTTCAACACTGATTGATACATCTTCTGCTTCTTGCTGCTATTATACCCTGAAAAGATCAGCATGCATGATCAAGCAAGCATGATCGTCATTGCTCTGTCATTCCTTGATCCATGACATGTTCATTCTTCAATCATCTCTTGAGAATTAGGCTAAAATGGCACTAGATGGTCTGCTCTTTAATCACATCAATACATGTCTGTTAAGATTATGCCTCGTTCATTTAAAACTAGCAGGTTTTACATCATGAGTGGCTGCAATGCAATATGTAGGCCACACCATTCCAGAGAAAAAATATTATTTCCTAAATTAAGGGCAAGGTTATTTCAGGGGGGTCTCACGGCTGAGCCGTACAAGCTGGAGGTCTGAAATTTGGCAAGCTAGAACTAGTCACGTATGGAAACAAGTGTGCCACAGCTCATTGGTGTAGACCTCACAATATATGATTTAAATAATAAAAGTCACCAATGCAAGTCAAAGGGGAGCTGTATAAGTGCCTATGTAAATGAATGGAAGCACCCCACCTGTAATTTGACAGCCCATAACTCCATGAAGAAGTGATGGTATGAAGATGCTTCAAAGTGTTTCTGAAACTAGACAAGCTGCTGCTTAATTCCATCTATACATGTCTGTTAAGATTATGCCTCTTTCATTTGACATCAGCTAGATTTTTATCATAAGTGGCTGCAATGCAGCATGTAGGCTGCGCCATTCCAAATAAAAAATATTACTCTCTAATCGGTCCATTGAGATGCATTGGGAGCCATTCCAGAGAAAAAATATTATTCTCTTATCTAAAATGATTGGGGTAGGCCCTCCTATCATTTGTCAGTTGATATTTCTGTGTGACGTAGAGATAGTGGCCTGAAAATCAGTGGTCAAACACTAGACATATGTCAGAACATGTATGTAAAGTTTCATCAGTACAGCCCTCAACAAATAGCTGCAGTGGTCTTTTGAATTTCCTAAAGTCACAGATGCAAGACAATGGGGAGATGATTGACTTTATTTTTCAAACAATATTAGGGGGGGTCATGGCTGAAACGTACCAGCTAGGGGTCTGAAAATTGGCATGCTTTAACTACTTAGGGGTATTAACAAGTGTACAATGTCTCATGAAGACACGCCTTTCACAAAATCTTTGGTGTAATTTTAAATTTAGAATTTCAGGATAATAAATGCCTTATATTAAGCTCAGGGGGGCCTCAGAGCTGAGCCGTACCAGCTAGGGGTCTGAAATTTCCACATATGGAAACAACTGTGCCACAGCTCATGGGTGAACACCTCACAATATATGATTATTTAAAATAATAAAAGTCACCAATGCAAGTCAATGGGGAGCTATTTAAGTGCCTATATAAGTGAATGGAAGCACCCCACCTGTCATTTGACAGCCCATAACTCCATGTAGAAGTGACGTATGAGGATGTTTCAAAGTGTTTCTGAAACTAGACAAGCTGCTGCTTAATTCCATCTATACATCCATCTATATATGTAATTCATTGTTGAGTGACAATCCATAATCGAGATCTGGAAGTTCAGGTTATGCAATCTTTCATTACAGAAGTATGATCTTAATTCCAAGAAGCGGTCTCCCAAATGGATACGGTTAGGACTTTGTTCGTCATTGTGGAATCTTTAAAATGGGCCGGAATACGGAGTTCGGAAGGGATTCCAAGGAATTCATCCCATTCCATCACTTGCATTGCTCAGTCAATGGCCGCTTGGAATGTGTTAGGACCACATTCCCAACCTCACTGTAATGCCGTTTTTGTCCACCAGCAGGGACAGTGATGCCTTTTTGAGTTCCAAAACATGATCTGTCATTCCAAGAAGCGTTCTCCCAAATGGATAGGGTAAGGAGCACTTATGTAATTCAGTGTTCATTTTCTAATTGTAGTGACAATCCAAAATCGAGATCTGGAAGTTCAGCTTATGCAATCTTTTGTTCCACAAGTATGATCTTAATTCCAAGAAGTGGTCTCCTAAATGGATACGGTTAGGACTTTGTTCATCATTGTGGAAACTTTAAAATTGGTTCGAATATGCCGTTTGGAAGCGATTCCAAGGAATTTATTCCTTTCCATCACTTGCATTGCTCAGTCAATGGCCGCTTGGAATGTGTTAGGACCACATTCCCAACCTCACTGTAATGCCGTACTGTGGATCACAGTCTGTTAGCAAAGCTAACTAAGGCGACTACTATAACCACCGGTCAAAACGATCTTTTATTCGGATTGTGGAATATTTGATCACTGTCCAACAAAGGGCCTTTTGTGTATGACCTGCTGACTGATCGTAAGTTTGATTTTCTTTGTTTAACGGAGACTTGGCAACAAAGTAATGACTTTTTTCATTTAAATTATTCTATTCCTCCTGGATATGTTTTTACTAGCAAGCCACGAAATGTTGGACGGGGCGGGGGGCTTGCAATATTACATAAGGAGAAATGGAAAGTTATAACCGTTCCTGAAATAGAATGCACATCATTTGAATCGGTTGCTTTGCAAATTAAAAGTTGTTCCAACCATTCTTGCTGTGGTGTACAGGCCTCCAAAGGCCAATCCTGTATTTTTTCAGGAATTTTCTGTATTTTTAACTTCTCTTTGCTCCTTGTCCCCTAATGTGGTTTTGGTTGGTGACTTTAATATCCATGTGGATGATCCAGAAAGTTTATGTTCAAAGGAGTTTTTATCATGTTTGGATAGTTTTGGTTTGCAGCAATTTATTAAGGTGCCTACTCATTCAAAAGGTCATACTTTGGATTTGGTTTGCTGTTCAGGTGTGACTCCAGATAATTTTATTATTTCCGATTTATGACTGTCTGATCACATGTTGGTGTCTTTTAATGTTGTTTTATCTATATTTACAGTAAGTTTAATCTGAGCCGTACTATTACTTTTCGTAATATCAAGAATATTGATGTCTCAGTGCTCTCTGAATGTTTTTCCACACTTCCATGTATTAACTACCCTTGGACTCTTGATGATTTAGTCCACCACTACAATGATCATTTGCAAATGATCCTTTATGTTTGTGCTCCATTGAAAACCAGGAATGTTTCGTTTGTCAACTCTGCACCCTGGTTTACATCTGAACTTCGTCATCTAAAAGTCAAGGGCCGTCATTTGGAGCGATTATTTGCTAAGACTGGACTTGTGGTTCATAAAGATTTGTATGTTGACCATATGAAAATTTACAAGTCTGCACTTTCCACTGCAAAAATGAATTATTATGCTGGTCTAATAGGATCTGATGCGGGTAATACAAAATCACTTTTTTCTTTGATTAACACTATTTTAAAGCCAACTGAGTTTTCAAATTCTCATACTTATTCTATTGAATTGTGTGAAGAATTTATGCTCTTTTTTAATAAGGAAATTGAATTAATTCATCAGCAAATGTTTTTCCTAATTCTGATTGTAACACTTCCTCTGGTCAAGTGCTATCTTTATCTTGTGTTTCTACCTTTAAACTACCTACTCTTCTTTTGAGCCAATGCTGGCGTGTCTGACTGCCGCTGCTCTCCGGTGTATGTTTTTGAAGCTCTGCGGCTTGTTTGTTTTTTGAGTTTTATCCAGTTTTATCTGCACACAGCGCTAAATTTAGTATAAAGGAAGGGGGAGATCTCAGTGCTGACAGGAGTTCAGCCGTAGGATAGAGCGCGCATTGCCCGGCACTTTCTCAGGACTCACGTGTTGGTCTCCTGCCAGGACTGAAACGGGCTCCCCAGTCCGTGTGTGAAGGTGGGTGATGATGGCACGTCTGAGTGTAAATAGCTTGCAGCATTCTTAGTCTTTATTATTGGTATTGCTTAACAAAGTTTATGATCGCATAATACTTGTATTCTTTTTAGACTAACTATTGTTCATAATTCATATGGAATAGTTTGTACTTGTTTGATTATCATTGCTCATTCTTTGGACTGACTGTCGTTCATGTAGTTTGTGATTGTTTGATTATCATTGCTTATTTTTTTTTATATATATATTATTTTATATTGCCTGAGGCTGATGCCAGGAGGCTCGACACGGTTGAAACGCTTCTCCATGAGGAGCTCCAGCCCCCTCTTCCTGCATCCCTCCATCGCTGTACCTGGCATGTGCTCTTCATGGCCTGTGGATAAAGTCTGAACGGCCCCGTTTGGATTCTCCCGTCCCTCTGTGGGGCCCCCCAGCCTGCCGCCGCCTGAGGAGCTGGGGGTCGTCGCTCCCCCCTGCAACCTGCTGCCCAAGATGACAATCCTCTCCTGCATCCTCCTTTCTCCACCTTGCGATGCTCAGGGAGAATCATCAGCTTCCCCTGTTTTTCCTCCTTTTTCTGACCAGGGGAGTTTGTTCTTTGATATCTCCTAAATGGCGGCGTCCTCGCTCTGCTCAAAGTGCTCCATGCGGATTGGACTCTTATCCAAACAAGACTGTGGCCATTTTGAATGCACTTCCACCAAACGAGATTCATACTAAACTACTGTGTTTTATTATTTCAAGCAAAGTTAATGAGTTAAACAACTAAGCAAATTCAATTGACTTTGAAATTCCAAACATTCCAAAAAGAGTCATGCAAAGTGAAATAAAGTAGCTTAAAAATTGCCTGACCACACTCACCCCTTCTGACATTTAGCCCCCCAAACTGAAATCTGCCCCCCACTCTCAGATTAGACACAGCCCCTCCCTAAGCATAAAGACCAGAATAAACATATTCATAAATCAACATTTATGTCAAAATGAATCAAGCCTATATTATCAAATACTTTAAAATAAATTATTGGATGCCATTTACATGTTTACTTATTATTGACTTACATATGTACATATGTAATGACTAGAAATATCTCTACAGGGTGAGTGAAAAGTTTGGCAGTGATGTAACAGATATCATTTTGCAAGAGTCCAATAGGTGTGTGAGTGAGGTATGTGTGACACCCCTGTCAAACTCTGTCAAACGCGGATGGAAGTTGTGTGTGCATGCATGTGTGTGCATGAAGGACTAGTAATATCTGTATATTACTGAAGAAACGGGAATGTGTGTGTATGTGTCTGTGAAGGAACAGAAATGTCTGTGTGTGTTTATGTCTGTGTGTTTGTCACAGTAACAGGACAGAACAGGTAATTATGGGCTTTTGAAAAAAGAAACGTCTGTGCTTGTGTTACCTAAGGGGTAAAAGATTCTGTTTGCATGTGTGTCACTGTTTGTACCAAACAAGCCACCAGCAGGGGGAGCAGCACAGAATGTGGGGCTCGTCACCAGAGGAAGGAGAGGGACGTCAGAGTAAGAATCCACCTTTACACTGTGTTCAGGGGTATATCTGTATAGCTGCAATGCCACTGAGTGTATTGTGGGACACATTGTGGCTGATAATCTTATTCCTAAATTATGTGGATTAAAAAGAAGAAACTAAAATATAAAGTAAATCAGGATTCCTGAAAAAAGAGAAGTTGGGCTTTTTGGTCATTTGGAATCACATACAGTGCATCATTGATGATCAGGCATGTAGTGTAATCAGAATGCTATCCATGTTAGTCTTAGGAAAAAACAGAAAAGCTGAAGTCAGAATAACAAATCAACTTATTAACTCTCCATTCTCGTTGTTCCTAAATACGCTCATTTTTTAACTTCACCAAATGTTATGACTTTGCTTTTAGAATATTTTATTTATTAGGTTAATGTTTTGTGGTACGTTAAATAATGGCTGTACCCGTTAACCATATCTGGCATGTTGTAGTACGATGTTAATTGAGGGAATGCAGGGTCTCACATGCTGTGACCGACAGGAAACCCACAGTTACCTCAGGACGGCAGTAGGATTCAGCCATCTCAAGTTAAACCGTATTTTTCCGTGAGAAGTAATAATGCGTTACGCATTGTTTTTAAATTACTTTTGTAGTCATTTATTTAGGTAGTAAGCACTTACAGTGGGTACGGAAAGTATTCAGACCCCCTTCAATTTTTCACTCTGTTATATTGCAGCCATTTGCTAAAATATTTTTTTTCCCCCTCATTAATGTACACACAGCACCCCATATTGACAGACAAAAAAAATGAATTTTTGAAATTGTTGCAGATTTATTAAAAAAGAAAAACTGAAATATCACATGGTCCTAAGTATTCAGACCCTTT
>JAODJU010004460.1:0-12137 GCA_026776725.1 Gnathonemus echidnorhynchus
TATGAACATCTGGGGTAAAGAAATAAACAGGGAAGGCGTCGGAGTGGACAGGTACGACGGCAGACTTTTTCAAATTTTCTCTGCTGACATACGCCTGCTGTAGGAGCTCCATCTCACACGCCTTGGTGATTTACTCCTTCTGACAGGCGGTATTGACACGAACCAGGTGAGCCGGCATCTCACATTAATCATCGTTTGGGTAATGAGGTACGGTGGAGACTCATGGCGAGACAGACGGGGGCGAGTTACGAACAATACGACCATGGGCTGTTAAAACAGCACCTCGAACTTTTAGATCCCGGAATTCACAGGTGCTACCAGAACAGATTTTAGGGAAAGAATCTGTTCTCACATCTGCCAGGTCTGCATAGTCATTTTACATAAAGCAGAAGAAAATGATCAGCACTTTAATTTTAATTTATTCACGAGAGGCTTTTATCCAAAGCAGGGGTGCAGAGGGGGCATGGATATCCTGGCAGATTCAAGGGGCCTTGCACATTACAGGGGACTTTCAATACGTAAAATAATAAAATTATACTGTATATTGGTGGGGAGGGGGTGAGGGACCCAAAAGGGAAATCAATCTGTGAACCTAGGATTTGAACCAACAACCTTACAATCACACGTACAGTGTCCTAACCCCAAAGCTACACACTGACAGCCCCGTCAGCATTGTGGAAGGTCATTTCAGGTTAACTTTTTCAAGGGTACGGGCAGCATTACCCTTCATCCTCACCCATGGCTGTCATGCTCCCCGCTGTCTGGGAAAATTTCCCTTCATCTTGCCGATAAACGTTGTGAGATGAGACGTGTGCAAAAACACGCCAACATATGACTTTGGAAACGGGAAGCAGGGTGGGAGAGCGCCCACCTGAGGAAACAAAATAAAGCCATGGCATTTCGCCCCTGGTGTGTGAAAAGGTGAAGGACGGCGTGGCGCCAAAATGGCTACCAGCCGCGTGCGCCCCCTGCTCGGCCTGGCCCCCAGCCCTGCAGTGGGACACTTCAAACTCCTACGGGGCGTCGGCCTACCCAAATTAAGTAAATATACAGATAATAAATCAGATGACGCCAAAAAATGCAAGCAGACACACAAAATAACCAAACAAAAAACAAAAGGTACAGGCCAAAAAAGATGAACAAATACTCTTTGTGTTTTGTGTGAGCAATTTCCCTACACTGCCAATGTACTGTAGCTTAAATATGAAATGCAGTTTTTAACTCATGAGGAAGGAGGAAAAAGCACTACACCAAATAGTCAGTGCAGACATCCAGTCAGCTGTCAGATGGACCGGGTCAAATCACAGGACCTAGATGCTGATTTGCCAGCAATGATTGATACACCTCAAACAGGCAGCTGTGGCCCCTAATGCTGAATGAACACTCATCTGTGGAGTTGAAGGCTGCCTGCTACCATTAAGAAGCATCCTCCTCACCAGGAGAGAGATTTAATTTTCATCTGGTGGCCATTGCATTAGGATTTCAATTAACATTTCATATCTCTCGCCTACAAGAGATGAAAAATCCAGAACATCAGAATAGAAACTTCTTGGTAACTCAGAAATAACACAGAAAGCATATTTGCTTAACAAACTCCGTCAGCTTGTACTCTGGGATGATTTATTTATTGATCTGATTCTGGCATGATATCTTGATCACATACTCAATTGCTATTAGTTTAAAGCCCTCTAAAATCTCAGAGTGAAGATGATGATGATGACGACAATGATGATGATGATGATTACGAAGAATGAGGTGCAGATGCTTGATGTCACACCCCAGTCGTGCCGATCCTCCTGTGCCACGCCCCCCTCATTAACCTCATGTGGATTCCCAATGTTTACCAGCTGTTTCGAGTTGTCCTTATTAGTTCAGTGTATTTAAGTCCATGTCAGAGTTTGTTTCCCAAGTTCTGTCATCGTAGTGTTGTGCATTGTTACGCTGTCTGTTCCTTATGCCTCTTCGGTTTCCCATTAAATCCCTTAATTTTACCCCAGTTCTGATCTCCTTTGCCTGCTTCCCTGGTCCGTGCCGTGTAGTTGATACACTTGATAAGACTATGAACATTTCATTGAAAATGTCATCATGTCATGTGAAGTGTATTAGTTCGAGTCCCAGCAGTGACCTGAATATACTCTGTTAGGCTGAAATCACACTATTAAGCAAAGGCTGGTTACCCGAGTATCTGTGCCGTCCGGGATGTCAGTCATGCTGACAAGTTATTTCTTTACAGAATTGAAATTATCTACAGTAATTGACCAGTGGCCGGCATGAATCCATCCTGCAGTCATGTATGTTTGTGGCTCATTGGGGCAGCACACAGGTTACTGGTTCAAATCTTGCTGCTTGCAGAGTAATTTCCTCATTGGGCCCTTGATCAAGGCCCTTAACCTCCAGCTGCTCCAGAGACCGTCCGACCCTGCTGTCTCAAAAATGTACATTACTTTGGATAAAAGCATCTATCTTACTAATTAAGTAAAATATGAATGCTGGATCAAATGACGAATAATGGAATTTGTCCGCCTCCTAATAGCCCATGTTAGAGAAAGGTTAATGGGTAATGCTGTGCAGTAAATACCCCCCCCCCCCTCCCCAAAAAAAAAAAAAAAAACTTTCCACACTGGGCGGCCATCATGCTCCACTGAGGCCTACGCATGTGCCCCCCCAGCTTTTTGGACCCAATCTTTGGGTCAGATCCAAAAGGGAACTGCCCCCACACTGTTTCCAGGCTCCTCCCCTGGGAAGACAGTGCTAGACTCATACCAACCTCCTGGTTGTACATGTCCAGCCATCTGTCAACAGTAACCTTGCAGTTCTGGTTAATAACCGTAATCTCAACAGTTCTTGCAGTTCCATCCTGAAGGGGGCTCACTCCTGCTCCTTAAAATCTGTGGGGCTCTAAGATGGTTATTCATCAATGTGACCAGGATCAGACACAATTGGAGACCATGATCCCAATGAAGGGACTGCCTTGGGACTAATGGCCAGCAGAATGAACAGAAAAGAGTATATGCCCCTTACTGATTTGCCATTGCATAATCTGCCTAATCTCTATTAAATCAGGGATCCTCAGGTCCATAGAGTGATGTCAAAGGGTCTGTATCAAGATGTCGTAAACTGATGAAATGCTGATTTAAGCAACGTGCCCCGTCCTCTCTGATCTTTAGTTACTCATAGACACTCCTCACTTAACAACCGAGTTCAATTCCTACGACTGAAACAACTAAACTGAACAAACAGAATAGAATGGAAATGCCACTCTGCTACTTCCATGACCAAAGTTTTCGCACAGTGTACAATGACGACTACTCAGAGAGTTGGTCTTAAGTCCGGGGCGGTCGTTAATCAGGTAGGTCGTTGCGTGAGCAGTGCCTGTACTTTAGTAGTAGGGGACACCCAGCTCTCAACCTGAGAAATGTCTGGGGTCCTTGGCTTAAGAAATGACAAATACTCATGTTCTACAACATTCCATCCACAATCCCATGGTGCTCGGTAGGCAGATGAGGTACTGTAAGCACATGGCATGCTGTGGGATAGAAGCAGGTCACCCATCCTGACCCTGTATCGAATTTTGAGTTTGCCCAGTCACAGCCTGTTAAATTAAATGTCCGATTGGAAACATGGGAAGGAACTGCTTTGTAAGCGTGGAGCTGGATCAGCACCATGTTCGGAGGGAGCGCCATCTCTGAGCATGCAGCGGCGACGTGTGAAGTGCAAACGGCTGCCTGGCTGTCAGATAACACTGAATTATTCCATGTAAGTACAGGCGTCTTATCCGACGCAACTGGGGAGATGAAAGACGCCAAGGACTCGGTTAGCTGAAATGTGTAAGCGGGCGCCGTGATGGGCCGTCTCTGAAACCAAGATGGAAGGGCTGTGCTGAAAAGCTGGAGAGCAGGGTGACGGCACCCTGGGGGCTTCCCAAGGGTACTTTGAGTTGTCCGCTATGCCATTCGTTCCCGCCGCTCCAGTGCCCATGCTCTGATATTAGCTCGTACTCTCAGAGTCTCTAATGAGTCGGTGGAGTCTTCCACCAGTGCTAATAACTCCAAGGGAGTGGTGGTGGGGGGAAAGGGGAGGTGCAGCGGGGTGGGGGCAGGCGTTAGATGGGCTCCACTCATGTTCCGCCAGCAATTGTGTCCGTGTCATTTCCCGTGCAGATGAAGGATGAGGCGCTCTGAGCTATTTGACAGTGACTACAAAGCGGGCAGAGAGGAGGGAGGATTTATCCGCGGCTTGCTGGTTCTCCTGCCTGTCTCTGCTCTCAACGCCCCCCACCCCTGTTTCCGCCCCTGTGGAGCCATGCTCATGTACTTTAAATACATTACAGGGCGACGCGCTTCCCTACATGAGGCTCCATCCATTTATCTCACTGCTGTGTGCTTTTCCTGTCTAGCATGGTGGATCCTAGACAGGGACTCAGCACTAGGAGGTCGAATCCCAGTACGGAACCAGCTGTTGTACCCCCTGAATGAGCCACCGTGCCTGGATCGTTCCTGGCTGTGTGAACTGACCAAAGTGCTGAGTTAATGGAGATACTATTGTGGCTTGTGGAACTGGAACTGGAGCAAAGGGGTCCTGCAACACAGTCTTATCAGAAAGACAGATAATATTAATTCTATTACACTTATATAGCACCTTTCCCAGTGTGATGCTCAGGACAGACATAGATGGTCAACTAGCCAACATTATGCAAATAAGAAAGGATGGTGAGGAAGAGTGTGTTCGGGGGTGGTCCACTGGGGCTTGGGTCGCGTTCTGGTTCAGGATATTCAGCCAATATTACCGTCATCGCTGGTACATTATGTCCTGAACACCGGGATGTCCAGTTTTATTCCAGAAGAGATCACACATGCTAGTGTGGTCACTTAAGGGGCAGCGTGTGGCTCAGTGGGCTAACCCTGTGTGCCTGTAATCAGAAGCTCCAATAGGTGGCTGCCCTTCATAGACAGCTTACTCTTTGAAGAGCAAGTAGAGGGTGGCATAAAGAGAATTTCCCCACAAGGATCAATTAAAGTATCTATTATTATTATTAAGTGAGCTTCTTAGATAGAAATCAACCACACCTGCCTGCAAACATTATAGAATAGAGATACTTTATTAATCTCCGCAGGGGAAATTCTCTTTTCACCTACTCCATCTTCATATCCACGAGACACACAGGCACATATGCTGGTGAGTGCAAGCCTGGGGGGGGTCACAGCACAGGGTCAGCCAGCGTGCAGCATCTCTGGCACTGGGGGCTAACGGTCTTGGCCAAGGGCCCCCGGACAACTGAATGTGTAAACTTGACCACAAAGTTATGAAGGGATATAGGAAACACAGCCGATCGCTCACATTAAGGCTCAGCCTGAAAAGCCTGAAAGCCAAACACCCTGATCCTTAAATAAATGCAAATATCTATTCTTCCAAAATTCACTTCCATTGTGCTGATTCTTATCACTGCATACAGTCAGGCCTGCTACTATGTGACTAATGTGTTCCAGAAAAACCCTGCACTCACAAAAACTGCGTACTAAAATACATATATCCAATGGGAAAATGAGGGTTAGGGGAATCCAAAGCTTAGTAATTTACACAAAAAACAAATAAAGAAAAAACAGAGGCCAATAATGTAATTATATGCATTATAAGCAATATTTCATCGGGGATGAACACATCGGTGACCGAGAATCGGCCTGTATTGGCCTCCAATGGCCAATGCAATAAGAGAAAAATGTTAGACTGTTTAAAAGGGCAGTGGCCTTTTTAGAGAAGATTTAACTAGGAAAATGATGGTATTTGGCAGACAAAAGCAGCCGGTGTAGCATGCAGGCACACAGCAGAAACACAATGGAATATGCTATGCGGAAGGGCACTAAAAGCAGTACAGCTACAGCCTATGAAAAGCAAATGCTTGCTGTGCGTTTTAACGTGATAATTTGTCAAATATTTTTTAATTTGTAGAATCTAAGACTTTGACCTCTGCAATGCATGGATGCACAAATAGTTTGATTCTTTTAGATTCGAAAATGGGTTTGACAGATTCATTGAAACGAACTGGTTCAAAAGAAATATTCTTTCATGAATCGGACATCGCTATCGTTCACTTGGTCAGCCATTTTTGGTGCAAGTAGTGTGTCAGGGTCAGCCCCTGTGGTCCCACTCTGTGTCCCTTCCCCGTTTGGCCAGCAGGTGTTGCTGGTCATCCCGTTCTTTGTGTTAGTCTTTGTTCTCCTCTGGTACCTGTCTGGCCACATGACTCAACATGTTGCGCAGCCAGTTCTCTGTGATCCTTGTCCTGTGTTTGAATCCTGCCTCCTGTTTTTGTATTTTGCTCCCTAGTGTTTCATTTGAGTTTTTCTAGTTCTTGTATCTGGTGATTTTGTATTTGGTTTTGTTCCTTGTGCCCCTGCTTGTGTCTGTAATTCCCCAGTGTTAGTTTGTTTCCTTGGTTAGTTCCTAGTTTCCCTGTTTTTAGTTCCTTTGAGTTTATTAGTTCCACCTGTGCCCCGTTTTCCTGGTCTTTGTTAATTAGCCTCACCTGTCCTGTGTTAGTCTTGTTACCCCTTCGTATTTTAGTTCCTGCTTCTGTTCAGTTCCCCAGTGGTTCATTGTTGTTGATTGTATTCTGATGTGCTTGCGTTTGATGGTTGTGATGTTAGATATTCTCAGTGTTAGATGTGTATCCGGTTTTTGTTATTTAGTCTTTGTTAATGCCCTTTTAGTTTTTGACCCCTCGTGGTCTTTTTGGTTTTGTTGTGTTTGTAGTGTTTTGTTTAATAAACCCCCATTTTTGTTCTTGGAGCCGCCAGTGGGTCATCCACCCTTTTTTGTGCCTGTTATGCCTCGTTCTCGTGCCCGAGCCACCTGGATCCCTGACAGTAGTGTTTCTCGCTAAGATCATATTGTGTTGTAGTGTGTGTAGTTCTTTTATCTTCGACTGAAAATGCAAATGCAGTTGCGTATTGTATTGGACTTGGGTACTAATGAATTGCATAAGAACAGAATTGTGATATGATATGATATCACATGTTGAAGAAGGACTGACTGTACAGTATATGCCTCAAATTACCAGGACACAAAACCTCTGTCCCACATTGTTTCACTGTTTTTTATCATCTTCTAATACCCTGTTGTTATACGGACCCCAAAGCCACCTTCTGTGGTCATACCTTAGGAGTGACATTGAAGTGATCTCTGAAGTTGCTGATGTCTATGTTCAGTGCTGGTGGGAGGTGGTGTCTGTGCAGAAACTCCTAGTAGGATAATAAAAGACTTGTCTGGGCTTCAACGTGTAGACGTGGTAATAAACATGGGGTACATTACTGCACCCCCAGCTGGAAGCCAAGGATTACTGGCGAGATGATCACTGGCTTCAGTCCTAAGCTTTTGTGTTTATTTGTCTGAAGTTCCAGCGAGTTTCATTTTCCCCATTGAGCTGTAGGGATTATCCTTCTGAACATACTAGAGGATGAAGGGAGAGTCCAAAGCACCTCTGAAGGTCTGATAATTCATCCATAGCTTTAATAAAACAAACGACACCCATCTGACGTACCGCAAGCGTGATGATAATGGGTCAAAGGGCTTTGGAAACTGGAGGAGGAGGGGTGTGTACAGGGAAAGGGCCACAGGCCCCTACTGATTGGTCTTTGGAGTTCTCCCTCCCCAATTCAAACCATATCATTGGATAATAATAAGGTTGGCCCTTTTGTATGAATTATGGCCCCTCTTATGCCCCCTGCCCCTTAAAAAATTCTAGAATCGCTCCTGGGAGGCTTATGATTAACATAATAATAATCAGCACTCCTCAGTGACCATCCTCTTTTTTATATATATATATATTTTTAATATTTTATTCACAGACACTTCATAACAGTAGGTGCAACAGACTTTGGGAGTGACAGTGGCCAAAATAAGAAACAAAACACGTCTAACGAGTACAACCCAAACTAAGCTAAACCTAAGTGTAACGAAAACAAGTGGAAACGAAACAAAAATACCAAACTCTCCCTAACCAAACATACAATAAATCACCACGTCTCGCAAAACAAAAAGGGCAGTCACTCCTTACACACCAAGTTACAAACACACACAGCAAACACACAATCCAAAGCGACAGTGTCCGAGGGGGTGAGCAAAAGAATAGTCAACAACAAGCAGGAGATCAAACCAGAAAAGCAATCAAACCAAAAGGTACAAAAGGGCAAAACGGAAAATCATAAAACAATAACCAAACCTGTCATACAGCAATAATCCAAACCAACAAGCAAACCAATAACCAAAACTGTCATACAGCAATAATCCAAAACCAACAAGCAAACCAATAACCAAAACTGCCATACACCAATAATGCAAACCAATAAACAAAACTGTCATACACCAATAATCCAAACCATCAAGCAAACCAATAACCAAAACTGTCATACAGTACACCAATAATCCAAACCAACAAGCAAACCAATAAACAAAACTGTCATACAGCAATAATCCAAACCAACAAGCAAACCAATAACCAAAACTGCCATACACCAATAATCCAAACCAACAAGCAAACCAATAAACAAAACTGTCATACACCAATAATCCAAACCAACAAGCAAACCAATAAACAAAACTGTCCTACACCAATAATCCAAACCAACAAGCAAACCAATGACCAAAAGCAATGAGCAGATCAGAGCTCCCGATGTACACCAGCCGTGGCCTTTTCTTTTCAGGAACCGGAAGTGACGAGCGGTGTAACGGACGAGTCGTGAGTGGGGTCTGGATGAGGAGGCGGAGCAAGGATCGCATGGAGGACAAGCTGATGACGACAAGGCCTGTGTGCGGAGCTAAAGATGCAGCCGGCGAATGGCGACGAGGGAGGGAGGTCCGGAGAACCTGTAGGCATCCCCTTGAAACTTACTGAAATGGCATTCTGGAAATTAACTTCCCCCGGGTGGTTTGCGGCTCACGGGCAGGGAAGGAGGAGGAGCGC
Organism: Gnathonemus echidnorhynchus; assembly: GCA_026776725.1. Lineage (NCBI taxonomy): Eukaryota > Metazoa > Chordata > Actinopteri > Osteoglossiformes > Mormyridae > Gnathonemus > Gnathonemus echidnorhynchus. Next base: position 8,960 of record JAODJU010004460.1, read on the forward strand.
CGTGCTTCATGAGATCTATGGTAAAGAGACGGCGCCGGTACGAGACGTCTCCAGCGTGACTGCGAGGTGACGGCGTGGGCGTCTCTGGCATGACTCTGAGGTGACGGCGGGGGCGTCTCTGGCATGACTCTGAGGTGACGGCGTGGGCGTCTCTGGCATGACTCTGAGGTGACGGCATGGGCGTCTCCAGTGTGACTCCGAGGTGACACCAGCCTGCAGGGACGACCTCATCTCTGTATCAAACCCCCTAAGCTGCTGTCTAATAAACACTTTTCGCTACATTATGCTTGTGCTGCACAAAACTATGCTTTTCAGTCTTTTATGGTGTAACTTTGTGTTTCTATGACCATTTTCATTTCTTCTTTGTTTTGTAATTCTGAATAAACTGTTCTTTACAGTTTCCTGTTTGTATAGCCCTGTGATTTGCTGCAGAAATTCAGATTATGTGCTTCACCCAAAGCTACTATGCCAGGGGTTTGGACTGGTCACCCTCACTAAAAGCCTTGCTGTCCTTAACCATTATACCACCTCCTGGCCAGTAGTGAATACTACAGTTGTTGACAATGCCTGCCAACTCAAATGACCGTAAACAACTGAAATGAAAAAAGCAGCCTCCCAGTATACTTGTTTACAGGGAACAAATGTGCTTGTTAATATCGCTCATTACATTAACCGACAATTGATTGAAGCTGGCGATATGGGGCATTGAACCACACTAATCATACAGGAGGCGTCTCCATGCAATTAATAACAATTACAGCAAATGTTGCGATGTCATTGGCAGTTTGACTACACCAGTCGCTTCATTTTAACCATCACTAGTACCCCCTTATTAATGTAACAGTCAAATCTGGTTTTGCTTTTGTGTCTTTGCCGTTTCTTAGCTCCAAAACAGAAAAATGGAACAAATATGCTAATTTGCCATTCAGTGTCGTCCTCTCTCCTGAAGAACATCACCTCCCTCCATGTCCATGGTGTGAAGATGGACAGATACAGCTCCGGTGTCCTCACCTTTAAGATGGCAGACAGCCCTAACCTTGTAAGTGTGGCAGATATATCTCCATTATCGACGCCACATTAGCATAGTGCAGTAAAGATAACTTATCCTGGCTGAAGGTTCCTGTGGAGTTCCCTTATCTCTGCCCTCGATCTTATTTATCCAGCCCATTGACAGCTGGGACGTGTCCTGATCTTCACTTACTATAAGTAGTGTTGTCACAACTCAATGGAGGCTGTCGATTTGGCCAGTTATGTCGGTGACAAAGACATTAGTGACTGAGAATCGGCCTGTATTGGCCTCCAATGGCCACAGCAATGTAGCAGTTAAGAGAAAAATGTCGGACTGTTAAAAGGGGTCATTAGCTATTCGGGGGGACTTAGGTAGGGAGACTACGGTATTGGTCAGACGAGAGCTGCCAGTGTAGCACGCTAGTGATTACCTGTCGGCTGTTTGTCCAACAAAAGTGCAATTAAAACAGATCGGTTTGATTCTGGCTCATTTGAGTCATTGCAGGCAGGAAGGGGGTAGCGGGTTTGGTGGGGGGGGTCAGTGAGTGTGGGGGCTGGTTCTCGGAGAGAGGGGCTGCTGTGCCTCCGATTGGATGGTTGTCAGATCAAATGCAGTAGACAGCAGAGTGATGTCATCGTTGGGTCCCGAAGCAAGGCCCATAACCATCAATCGTTGTAGGATCCGGTTGACCCTGCTTTATCAAAATTGTATGTTGCTTTGGACAAAAGTGTCCACTAAATAAATAAAAATGCAAAACAGAACTGCATTTTATATAATCAAATGTGTCACATACAGTATGTTACTTTCTTATTAGCATATATGCTAATCCTTATTGGTACCTTGTTGGGTGCCCCCCAATAAACCCCCAAGGTACCAAGCCTGCTGTGTATCACTATTAAAAGCCGACATTCCATCCATCAGCATCACCAAGGTCGCCGTGACGACGCCACGTCTTCATGCTGGAGCCCGTAACATTTTGTTTATTCTGTGTGGATTTTGAACACTGGAAAGCAGGGGAAAACGTATTTGCCAGCGTGGTGAGGAAGAGCGTCTCACAAAGGTATTTCTGCCACATTATAGAAAGTAATCATCCCAAGGTCACGGGGGGCGGAATTGATTCCTGGGCGTAATTCATCTGTCAGCAAACAGGCGCCGAACAATCTCTGGCTCCAATCGCTGCTGCAGAATTGCACGCTAATTAGTTCCACTTAGCGTGGCTAATTTCTCAATATACTCCTTCCCATAATTATACGTTTTGATAAAATGAGTTTTGAGATACAGATGTGACTTTCTCTACTGGAGTGAGGAGAAGCCCTCAGAGACAAATGTCAGTCCAAAACATACCACAAGATATTAAGTTAAATATGCTATTTCTGTACATAATAACTGCTGTTTTCATATTGCCTCGTCTGAAAATGGAACACCTGTCTCTCTCAATCTCCTTTTCATTTCTGACAGTCTCTCAAAGATGCAAAAAGGAGGCCTGTTGGCAACAAGTTGGTTTTCTTTTAACAATTATTCCCCCTAGTGGACATGTGTATATAGGTGTTTCTTTTTTCTTATAATTCTAGTAGCTATCATCGTGACCGACTACAATCAGATTCTGGGGTAATTTAAGGCATGGATGTTCACAACGCATTTTATCTTACGTACAATGTTCCCCAGAAATAAATAAATAAATAAAACATCATGGAAGTCCATAAAGGATGGTGCTGGAAGAGGACGTGTGGAGATCTAGAGCAGAAAAATAAAATCGAGTGCTGCAGTAAGGTCAGGACCAAGATGCAGCGCTACTGTATTACCTACAAAGGTTATTTAATAGGGATCCCCTTACATAAATGGGCTCTTCTTGACAGCAGCTATATCATCTTCTTATGAGGACCATGGGATGACTGTCTAAACTGGATTTTAAAATGGTGTCCATCCAATTTGTGCTGAGAGGAGCAGGTTCTTTGACGGCAGCACGTGTCGGATGCCGCTGGAGCTTCCCGCTCCGCTCTGTCCTCAGGGAATGGGGGCGTGGATCTCGGAAAAGGCGTCTCACTCCCATGTTTTTGGTAGCGGGGCAGAGAGACGTAACCTCTGGCACCCGATCGTCTCGCTGCCACAAAAAGAGGAACAAAAAGGAGCGGCTGTTTCCGCGGCGACCGTCTCCGGGCCGTCTTCCTA
>JAODJU010004461.1:0-12134 GCA_026776725.1 Gnathonemus echidnorhynchus
AATAGTTTTTGAACCAACACATCCTAAAGACTTGATTTTTTTTTCACCGCACAAATGTCAAATGTCGGAAAATTAGACTTCCTGCACTTATTTTTTCCCACTTCAAGCACTGGGCATAACCATAATCCTATGACAACTCTAACCCCTACCACGTCCCAACATTAACCATAAGTAAACAAATTACAAGACTTTTGACTATTTTAGTTTTTTGGTTGCATTCACAAATTGGGGTTTGTGTGTGTGTGTGTGGTCCAGGTATACCTTACCTTGGGGGGACCAAATTTTTTTTTTAACCTATGGGAAAACATATGGGAAAACTCTATTTTATAAAAATCTGTGACCGCAATAAAAAAACTAAAAATGCAAAAACTCTTGTATTTTCTTAGGTTACTTATGGTTAGGGCTGGGTAGGGGTTAAGGTTGTTATAGTTAGCATTAGCATTTTTCCCATAGAAATGAATGAAAGGTCCCCAAAAAGATATGATTACACGGCTGTGTGTGTGTGTGTCTATGTGTGTGTGTGCGTAGTAGCAGGTGAGACGGCCATTTTGCATATCCCAGAATGCTTGCAAGCTATGTAAATAGCCCCTGTATGCATTTGTGATTGTTAATACTTGTGTTCCCGATTGTCATGCATGCCCTTGCCCTGTCATAAGTGAACCCGGTGTGATCTTCGCGTGTCTTTAGCCATTGTGTACATTACCTACTGTGAGCATCCCATTCAGTCCAGCATCAGACCTCCCTGCATTTCCCCATTATGTGTTGTCAGAGTGTGGTTGTCATTTGTGTGTGGTCCATTTAAGGGCTCCAATTAAAGGACTGCCTTGTTTAGAACTGTCTTGCCTAGTCTCATCCCTGCTGCTGCTGCAATCCTTGGGTCTGCCAAGCGCTACTGTATATATAGATATACATATACTGTGCATATCATTATACACTCCTAGGATGTTGATGACACAATGCTGTCATAAGTCTCTGATTGTCCAACAGAAACGATTTGCTGGCCAGTGGAGATTTGAAACTCATCAGAGAGTATGAGTGGAAAAGTATGACTAATGCATACCATGGAACTCTAGAATTATAAATTCTGTTCATAAGTGATTAAGGAATAAGTTACACTCATATATATTTTACCATTACAGCTGGGTAGGAAGAGGCTTATGAATATGTGTATAATTGAAAAGCAGTTATATTTGACATTGTTTTCGCTGCCAGTTTAACTTGTCTGCAAATTAGCATATTTGCATAAGCAATTGCTGTGGATAATGTACATCTGCTATCAGTTATATGAGTCCTTCTTTCCCAATAAAATAATAATATAAATTGCCAAGAATACTTATCAGTTCACACAGCCATGCCATAGTAGAATTGGCACGCAACTGCAGTTGCACTATGTGACCAGCAGAGGGAATTGTTTAATAGCTGCAAGTAGCAGCTGGGCAGTGTGTTTGATCTAGACCCCATGTTGTTCACGGGCATGTGCATGTTGGTTCCAGTTACTTTCCAAATAATGACAATCAGTAGCAGGTTGACTCGTGTGTGGGAACTGCCTGCCAAAAATGTTTACCTCTTCTGGTGTCATTTTAGCATATAAATTAGAAAAAACACCAATAGTGGGCATTTGATTTGGGACATTAACCTTCTCCCCTACTAGATTAACCATATGTCACATATGTCTTTCCATACTAACAGCCGCCAAGACGCAGAGAGGAAGCACCAAATGTGCTAGAGGGCAGAGGACCATGGGCAAAGGGAAAGCTGTCCCAGCACTAAATGGAGGACCTGCAAGGAGAAACAAGAGGATGAGGTTAAAGGAGGACAGACTGGAGAATGGCAGAAGGAGAAAGGAAGAGGAATATTGAAAGGAGGACATAGTGCTGACTCTAGGCAAGCTGGCCAGTCTCTGTCTGGGACTGACAGAATCGCAGCATCGATTCTGAGAACAGAAGATTTGCCAATCAGAGAGCAGGCCGCCTTGGTTGTGCTGCTCACCGCTCTTCGTGTGCATCCGAATAAGCAATACAGACATAAACTCAGCATAAGGTGTGATCTGGAATTTAATAATTAATCCAACACACAACTCAACAGTCGCCCTTAGAGCAGTGGAGGATGCTACGGACCTCACCTTAAAAATCAATTCATAAAAAAAGAACCCTCGGTCATTTGTTTCAAGTGTGACTGATAAAAGATGAAAAGATGAACTTGTGTATGGAAGTGAAGGATTGATAGGAAGAAAATGAAGGCAGAGCTTGATATTTTAAACTGACATGTGACCCATCCTGCCACACACTGCATTGCGCTCTGGACTGCAAGCAGTTTTTACAGTGTGAGAGGGAGCAGATGGTAATGACCGGAGTGCGTTGGGACGTCCGTCTCGTTCAACCAGAAAGCAATTTCCAGAAAAAATGCATTATTGCTAAATTATTGAAATTCATGAGGTTAGGGAAATGAAATGTCATAATAGTGTGACGAGAGGGTGAAAACGTAAGGTCCGTGGCAGCCGGCGCCACGCTAAAGTAAACATGAACGTCTTTTCTGTACTAAAGGGTGTTTTTTTAAAGGCTACACAAAAGCTGCATGTTCCTGTGCAGTGAAACTAAAGAAAAGGACGCAAGCGAGGATGATGAGGTGGAGAGTCTGTGGGGAAAAAATGGCCTCAAAAACTCAAGTAGGACTCGACACTCATGCAGTGCTGCTGCAGGCTCACATGCACATTTTTATCGGGGGCGGGTCGGTGGGGGGAGGGGGTGCAGCATAGCCGTGGAGCCATGCAGCCTGACAATGAGGAGGAAGGGATTGTACACCTGTGTGCCAAGAGGCGATGTGGAGGCACAGGAGAGGAAACACACACACACGCATGTACACACACACACACGCGTGTCGCACACACATACACACGCATGTCGCACACACATACACACACGTGTCGCACACACACGCATGTCGCACACACATACACACACGCATGTCGCACACACATACACACACACACACACATGTCGCACACACATACACAATAATTTCTAATTTCTCCATTCCAAGGTGTCATTTGTTAGTGGCAATCAGGTACATAAAGTCACAAATGGAGACAAACACATTTGCACATACATTTTGGCACACGCTCATAGTTACACAGATTCTTACACACACCTTTGTAAATACAAGCTTGCACACATACTCACACAAACAAATACATACATTTAATCTCTGGTCCACTCTGACACACACTCTCACACACATACAGCCTCGTCCCCTCTACCTCCACGTTAGTCCTGGTAGGATTAACCTAGTTTTAAATTTCATTAAAAGCCCATCAGTCATTAAAACTTCTCTTCTTACAACACGGATAATCCCAGCCATTGCAAATCATGAATCTGAATATTGCTTTAGCGTAAAGGAAGCGGGCTACAAGCTAATTAGGGAGAAAAGGCCCTCCCCCTGAATCTATTAGGTTTGCTGGTGTCCTGCTAATTTGTGTTTAGCTGTCTGTAAACCCATGGGAGGCCATGATGGATCCATTTTACATTGACTACATTTCAAGGAAAGACCGCTGTGCAGAAATGTCTACTTCTCTTAACAAAGTTGAAGTGAAAACAGTAAGCGGTTAAGGAAGGAGCGTGCAATATACTTTTCAACATTTGTGTTTGCGATGGAAAAAAATAAAAAAAACAAGCTTAATGATCCCATATTAATGAACATGGTATACAGATAAATCCATTTGAAATTGAAAAATATGCTAAATACTAAATTCATATAGAAACAGTGTAAAATATTAAGTAGTTGTGGATGTTGTGGGATACATATCAATCAGCAAACATTTTGGTCATAAGAGAATCTGTTATGAATGAAAGCAGAGGACATTCTGGATTTAAGATGGGAAGGTCTCAACTCCAGCAGGACCCCAGGTGAAGCAAATCCACAATAGGAAGGAGCAGCAGGAGAAGGGAGGGTGGATTGTGGGTTTCACTGGCAGGTGAGCATGAGCATTACTCCTGGGTCTGGCTGGGGCCACTTTAACATGACCTTGGAACTCACAGAGAACAATAAACTGTAAATCAACATCGAACGGAAAGGTAGCGGAGAAAAGAGGGAGAGCAGAATGTGGGCACTTGAAGTGACACCTGTCACTTTGCGTTTGTTTTATGAACCTCAGGCTAGACTCAGCAGAAGAGGGTGCTGCTGACCTTCAGGGGGGGGGGTTGGGTTCTTTGGTGCGACGGGGAGACTTTGCGACTTTCAATGCTACAAGTAACCAGCGAGAGTGGGTAAGTCAAGACCGTGAGTGCATACCCCTGATGGTCGTGACTATTCAGGCACACACCTGCTAGGCAGACCACAAAGATGGGACAACTGGGATGTCATGGCCTCCGGACAGGTCAACACAGACAAGCAATTAATCAGGTTCTATCGATCCCACTTGACCTGTCGTTGGGTTCATCTACTGAAAGTTATCGCGCCATCGCAGAGCGGCTTATACAGAAGGGCAGGTGATCTAAATAAAATCAGCCAAATGAGTACAACAACTGAACGGATGTAATTATAATATAAATTTAGCAGTGCATAAAGATAATGGTCGATTTCCACTACTCTTCAGATACGTGTAGAATTAAGATACAGACACTGTACCTAACATGAACAATCTTGAAAGGGAGGCAAACCTCTTTATATACCATAGATACTTCATGCTGTTCTGGTGTGCAAAAATGGGACGGCTTCAGTCTGTATGTCATAAATTGGCTCAGGGGATCACTACTTTGCTATATGAGATGCATTCATAAGCAGCTCTAAGTGAATTGCCTTAAGCACACAATGATTTCCTACTAAGGCTGTTAATAGAAAAATACACGTTCCGCAAATTTATTAACACTTGTGTCGTTAGAAGAACCGAGAGTTTTTTTTTCTTCTTCTTTTTGGGACAGCATAAAATATAGCATGAAACATGCAGCCTGGCAGAAAATGTTAAAAATCTTAACTTATTCGAACAGCCAACGTTGTAAAAGTGCCATTTTAAGCAATGGGTGTAAGAACGGATTGGACAGAGTCCAAATTACAAATTTAGGCAAAGAGGTATAAAAAACTCACTTTTAATGTTAAGGCCATTAAGATACTTTTTACAGATATCTTACTTTGAATACATTCAGATAAATCTATACCAACAGAGTGGGCACAGAGGGAATTTATAGGAGCATGTAAATTAGTGGGGTGCTATGAATGGAAATCAAGCAGCCAGTTCAGTTTAGTGGCAAAAACTTAACTATAGCAGATCAACACAAAAGTGAGTCTGCCACGTTCCGCAGGTACTGTATGGCCGAAAAACTCCCATCAATGGTGAAAGGACTCCGGTACAGGTGGAACTGCAACCTCATGCAGTATGATTACACTTCCAACACGACCGTATTTTGAACATAAAAACTGTGTAATAATAGTGATGTACAGCCTTATGTATTCATGTATCCATGCGACCATCAGCCCATGAATTTAATCTAATCAGCCTACCCAGAGCCCCAAAGCTCACTACCTACTGCTCTTAAGAGCAAAATTATTTTTCTTCTTTTCTTTCACTGCAGGGTTTTATTTTCTTTTAACGCTAGACCTATGTATGTCCTTTCTTTTGGATGTCACAAGAAAGCGAATGCTTTGGGACTGAAATAATGTACACAATACTGCGCCCTGGAAAGAGTCCAGGAAAGAAGTGCATCAGGAGAAAAGTTTTATAGAAGAAAGTTTTACACAGAAAAAGGGCATGATTTTACTTGACAGCCAGGTAAGTTTTATGAACATTTTAAGAATCATTACAACCTCAAACACACAACAAACAAGGGAAACATGAAGACCCAGACTGGAGACAGAATGTTCTGGAGGAGCATTATGTGTGGTCCCCAGGGATCATTACAGACCTGGTGGTATGTAGAATAATAATTACTGATAATTACTACAGATAATTACGTATTGGTGTTTCTCTGCATCTATATTTTATTTATAATGAAAAAGAGAACCATACTGAAGAACAGATAGCAGAAAGCATTAGATGCTGCACTAACCCAGATCTCTCTCTCTCTCTCTCTCTCTCACTCTCTCTCACACACACACACACACACATACACACACAGCTTTATAACTATATCTTTGTCGGGGCTCTCTATTCATTTTTATGAGGAAAACTGTAATCCCAATATGAAGACCATAACCCCTACCCAGCCCTAACCTTAACCATAAGTAACCAAACATTCACAGATCTTTGTGAGGACCTAAAAATTGTCCCCACAAGGTCAGAATAACACCAAAGACCAAATGTCCCCCACAATGTAATATAAACATAATACACACACACGCATACACACGCACACACACACTCCCAGATCTCTCTCTCTCTCACACACAGAGGCAGGCTAATCTTGCAGTGGCAGATTCGATCGAGCAGAGCAGGTTAAACTGCTGACAGTCCTGCAGATAGCATCACGGTGTGGCCCCTAGTCCCTCCCCATGAATGGACTGAGCAGTGGCGTCACTCCACAGTTATGCTGAGGCTGCTGGGTAAAGGCCTGCCTTTGTGATATTCCCCCACCACCCAGTGACCCCTCCCCACCACCTCGTCGACCCCCCCCAATGGATTCTTCTAGAATCAAGATGAAAGACATTAACACGTAGAAGTTTTTTGCAGTGTTGTCTGATCAGAAGTCACAACATAAGGTACATCAAGTAATCACATACACTAAGCAATTACATTTCAGGAACTAGAATAATTTAAACCTGGCTAATCAACCTGTTGAGCTGTACTGCTTAGAAGCCAATGTTTTAGTTCATTGTCTATCTAAGTGCCAGACACCTAAAAAGAATTTCAGTAGAATCATCTCAATATGTTCACCTGAAAATGCATGCGAGTGGGGGAAGGCAGGTGAGTGATTTATAACTGGGATGCAGTGTTTGGTATAACTGCCACAAGCAACAGCAGATTTGAGTAGGTTGTTGTAGTTTTTAGTTGAGTAAGTTAGTCAGAGTTGGGTTATCCTAAGGGTTTGAGTATCATCATTATCATAATATAAGCTGCAGGCAGTAGGATGGATGCAAACATGACAGAGTTTTGATTTACACGTCATACAACTCATCGTGTAATATTATGTACATAGTCAAATTTCCTCACGTTTTTTTTTTTTCTTTTCTTAGTAGATAGGACAGCAGTGTCACTGAATAAGTCTTGAAAGGAAATGAATAATTCTTCCTAATGACCAGCACTGCGGTTGGAAAATTCCAGATAAGTGTTTTACAACTAAGAGAAAACACCTCAAGGTGTCAGCTGCATGATTGATTTATTCCAAACTAAACCCCATTCGAAGTTGTTTATTCTTAACTTATATGCCACTGATACAAGAAGTTAGTGATGAAGACTATGGGGAACATAAATGCACAGGTGAGCATGTGACCTGCAGGAAAACTATAGGACAGTGGCAGTTCGATGTATGAATATGTACAGACTGCAGAAAAGCCCAATTCATACTTCACTTTCCCATGTCCTATTTCATCATTAATTTCATCATCAGGAATGTCCATGCGGACTGTGCGTGAGCAGCCGAGATTTTGTGTGTAGCGGACGTTTTCCACGTTGGTACACATCGACTGCGCATTCATAGTTTGCTGGACTGCTGGAACATCAATGCTGTACACCTGCTCCGACTGCGACCGTCTGCATGCATGGATAAATGTAGTGTGGACGCAGATGTCCTAGAGTCCTGCGTGGAGCAGAACGGCACACGGGAATGCGAAGGAAGAGCGTGGCTCAATGCTGCCGTGTACGGCACAGAGTATCAGCGACAGCATAGAGCATTTTCAAAGTGTGATTAACAATATGGTGTGAAAACAAAAAACACGGCTCCAGCTGAGGGTTGTGGAAGGACTGAAATTAAACTGATGATGTAAAAAACTAAATGATAGCAAGTCCATTTCCAGTGAATTATTTAGGGCATAACATAGTACAGAAATAATATATGTGTATATATGAAAAGGTTCATAAAATCAATAGATGGTGAGTATTATTTGCATGTGTGTGTCTGCATATATATATATATATTTTTTTTTTTATATATATATATATTTATATATATTTGCTTTATGTGAGTAGAGGAACACTGCAGAGAGATTGGCTTATTCCCTGTAGTGTCAGCTGCAGCTAGAGACAGAAAGCGCGACACCAGATCTGCAGGCGAGGTGGTGGACGCCCCACACCCCCCCAGCCCTCTGCCCTCGCTCACCTCACCGAGCGGACATCGCAGAATAGCTACTGACAGAACTGATAGATGGAGGACGGGGGATGGGGAGGGGCGCCTTGTGGAAGCAGCTGACAAAGGAGGATGACAGCGTGTGGGGTTTTAAAGAGCGGTCAGCGAGTTAGCGATTAGCCGCAGGCTGGGCTCTGCGATGGGTCCTGCGGTCGCCACGGCAGCAGGGGTGGGCTTGGGTGGGTGGGGGCACAGGGGCTCCGGCTCTGACTGTGTCGGGTGTGTCGACAGCACACCAGCACATGTCCAGATATGGGTGGGGTCACTGATCCCACTCTGCCCGGGTCTGGCGGGGTGTATAAAACGCCTCTCAGCTGCTCTTGGTGGTTCATGGCATGTCAAGGGCTTATTAAGGACAGGAGGTAGCAAACGAGCTGGGGGGGGGGGTCAATAAAACACCAGACGAAAATATCTTAGAGTGAGGGTCGACTCTGATTGCAGGGGTGATGGTTAATGTAGCCTGGATGGCTGCTTCTATCACACGGCTCCCCTGCACTTTCTTTGTGGAATGGCAATGGACAGCGGCTCCAGGAAACCCCTGGTTGCCGATTCAGTAGAACTCAGTCAGCGCTGGCACCGTGTTTCCATGAAGGCATGGAGGCCCTCAGCGGCTAGCTAGACGGGGCTCCAATAGTATGGCATAGGCCACTCAAACACCACTGGGATGATCAGTGTCTGGGGGCTCTAGTTCTTGTCATCATCACAGTTATGTTTTTATGGATTCAGTTTGACTGTCTGACTTTCAACTTTTCGCTCTGATTAGAGTCACAAGGACCAGTGCTGAAACTGCAACGTCATCGGTCTGTCAGGCCCAGCCTTTAGCAGTGACTGCATCACTTCTACGGTTTCCTTTGTGTACCAATATAACAGCATGAAAAAAAAAATGGCATGCGTATTTAAAACATTCTGCAAATGGCAAACTGTGATAAAATTTTAAAAAATCCATTTTTCCACCAGAAATCCCCCCACAACCCTGTGACCCCCCACCCTCAGTTGCCCTGGTAAAATGAAACACATTTCATTTAACAACGTCTTATTTAATCTCATGATTTGTACCCCAACCAAAAAGATATGGAGGGAAAATTATAATCTATAAAGTACATAAAACTATGGACCAAGGAACAAATATATGCAAAAGGAAAGCTTTATATTCTCCTTCATATATTTGCCTCAGACATTTCCTTTCAAAGATAAGTGCCACGGTCCTATTTAAATCTCAGTGTTAGAGAAAATGCCGTCGTATGTTTAGACAATAAAGAAAAATTTAAACTGAGAATATAGAACGTGTTTTATATGCATGAAATGCCTACTACAGGTTTCAAATGTCCACCATTTTTCAGTCAGCTCCTTTGTCATCAGTTTTCAGCACTTCTATATTCCTGAGAAATGCATACCAGCACAACATAAGTGTATTCGCCAAACAGCAACCGATTGCATTCAGCCTGAGGGACTGATATTGGGTGATAAACAAGGCACTTTTCAGAGGTATATCAGTAACAGGTTTAAACTCTCCAATATCCATAGTTAATATAGGTTAAGCAGCATTTCATTCTTTTATTTGGAATTACTGAAAATGATTCACTTCCTCCATGCATCCACGTGTATTTATATCCATACATTTAGAACCATACATGATCGACTTCTTGGTTTGCAACAATACAACTACATATTGTCACATAACGTCGCACGCTGGCACTGGTGTTCTGGAGGGGGCTGTGACCCCTGGGTTCAGCCCTTTCCTGAGAGCTTCCCACACTTTCCTGAGAAGCCATGAGGCAAAGCAACGAGCAAAGCCATCTGCTACTACAGCGAGCTGACCGAGCACGCAGCTTCATATCAAGCCTGACCACAAGGGCGGGCTAATCAAATTAATGCCACAGTTATCAGCGCAAATTAAAAAACGTTAATTATAATTACGGCTCGCTGTCCATCTCCCATGTGGACGGGGGGGGGGGGTCTGGGACAGAGAGGCGAGAGGAGAAAAGCTAATTCCTGGATGTTAGCATAATTGTGTAATGAGTCTGTTCATTAATGGTACTTCGTTGGACTCGGTGACTTAATTCACTTCCAACGGCACATTTGTCCATCCTAAAATGTTAAAGATACACTTGCACGTTAATGCACTGACTTCGTATTCCGGTCCAGAACAAATCCAATTTGAGAGAGAAGTAGGTCGTCACAGCATTGCAGGGCACCTACGTTTGAGTAATGGTGGAGTACCGGGCCCTGAAGGCATCGCTCATGCTACCATATTTAAGATTATGATACCTTGTATCTCACCCAAGGCTTTATGCTAGAGTAGTGAAGTACATTTCTTCATCCTTGAATGAAGAAAAATCAATGTGAAATGATCAGGGGGGGTGAGCAACCCACATGCACTGCATGTACTGCACAATATACTGTTCAACTGCAAAATATTAACTTTAGACCATATAAGAGGTTTGGATATAAACTTTACATATTTATTCTGGATAACGGATTATCAACTGGGGAAAAAACACTTCTGCAAGAACCGAAAACAAAAGCAGCATGCAACTGTTCATGCTGTCAGGTGAAAGAAGGCTGAGATGTCTTCCAAGAACACCAAAGCTAGACATTTACACAAGGAATAGCAGGTGATTGTGGTCCTGCAGGATGTTGCTGCCAGTGCACCAGGTAGTGTAAGAACCAGGTAGGCCTGACATCTGCAAAATTTCCACAAGGACAGATGGCAGCACCGGCCAATCGAGCAAAGCCAGTTCAGATGGAATTTTCCTATGTTGCCAGGAAATTTCATGGCTTGTGATTATGTTGGCGTACAGTGGTGTTCAGGAGATGGTCATATGCTGGGAGCTTCAGCCCACCCAGAGGGTAGGGGCACTGCATGCACATGCTGATATTTTTTTGTCTCAGGGTGAACTGAAGTGATAATGGGGAAGGTTTGTGTCTTATGAACTACATAGCTTTCATAAAATTCTGAACATGAGAGCTACACAGATGTATGTGAAAGCGTCAATCTTTAATGTCGGGGTGTAAAAGCCAAACGCGTTCCCAACGGGTTTGAAATTACAAAGCTTTTTCAAAGATCGCCTACATCTGTAATTTTCAAACTAGGGGGATCAAAGTTTGTTATCTTGAAATCCTTTCCTTCAGACTTCCTTCAAAACTTCAAACTGCTCATTAGCATGTGTGAGACAATGGGCCTTATGATAACAGCCTGTTAGAATCACTGACATCTAACGTCATGAAGAATGCGATTCAAAGTGCAGCAACGTGTCCTTCTGTTAAGTGACAGTATACTAGCTGGATTAAGCTTTCAAATAAAGATCACTACTACTATTACTACTATTACTACTACTACTACTAATAATAATATGAATATGAATAATATGAATTTATGAAATGGACTGGCATCCCAGAAAGGGTTTCCCCTGCCCTGTTGCTGCCTGGGACATACATAGGATTAGTGTTTAGAAGATGTATGGATGGACAGATTATGATCCTCATCATTATGTGAATTGGTAATACATTATAATAGTTCTCATGAGCAAGAACACGAGGAGTTGTGAGCCGGATATGCGACGAGCAGATCTCTGCTTCCGCCGTCTGACCCGGAAGGTCCAACAGCAGCGGCAGCAGGGCTTCCGGAGCGGGTGTGCGCTGGGCCACCCATGTGACCTCCTCGCTTTGACTGACCTTTTCAGATAGCGATGAGGGGGTGTGGTGGGGGGGCAGCTGTGACAGGGCCTGGGACAGCCCCGGGCCGCAGTAAAATCATGGGCCGGACATGGCAGGTGTGGCAAATGTGAGAAGATCCAGAGCCCACTCTTAGCGTCAAAGTGGGGGGGGGGGGGGTGGGGGGGGCATGCAGTGGGCTCGAGTTAC
>JAODJU010004462.1:0-12117 GCA_026776725.1 Gnathonemus echidnorhynchus
GGTCCTATGGACAGATACTCCCATCGCCGCTGTGAATCTCTGCAGCTCCTTCAGCGTTATCTTTGGTTCTTTGTTGCATCTCTGATTAATGCCCTCCTTGCCCAGTCTGAGTTATGGTGGGCAGCCTTCTCTTGGCATGTTTGTGGTGCTGCCATATTCTTTCCATTTTGCTATAATGGATTTAATGGTGCTCCGTGGGATATTGAAAGTTTGGGATTTTTATAATCTAAACCTGATCTATACTTAGATCAGGTTTAGATTATGGTGTACAGCTGTAGATCTAAACTACAGCTTTGTCTCTGACCTGTTTGGAGTGCTCCTTGGTCTTCAGGTTGCCTGCTTAGTAGTGCTGCAGAGTCTGGGTCCTTTCAGAACAGGTGGATTTATACAGACATCATGTGACAGACCATGTGACAATGTGATTGCACACAAGTGGATATTAATCAACTAATTATGACTTACAAAGTTATTTGGTTGGACCAGCTCTTATTTAGAGGTTTCAAAGCAATGGAAGTGAATACCTATGCACAATCATGATTTCTGTTTTTTCATCTTAATTATTGTTTGTGTCACAATAAAAATAATTTTGCACCATTAAAGTGGTAGGCATGTTGTGTAAATCAAATGGTACTAACTCCCCAATTCAGTTTAATTCCAGATTGTAATGTGACAGGCGCTGAATTAAAGGAGGAGCATTTGTCAGTATTACTTTAACTACTTAGGGGAAGCCTCAATGTAAACAAACCTTAAATTACAATACTGCTTTGAATTACGTCATTTACCTTTTTAATACTATTTAGAACTACAACTAATCCATTTTTCATCCAAAAAGCTGACAGAATGTTTTCATGCCCCACCATATTCCCTACTGCCAGACTGCACTCCTCCACGCTGACTCCAGCCTCCACCTTAACGCCGTGCTGCTGTGTTAAGTTCTCAAAACTCATTGTTCTCTGGGTCGTCATCCTTGCCAGCAAAATGCGAAATACTAATACAACCTTACCAAATAAGGAGATGTTACACAAACACACAATGATACAACATGGAGAAAAGCAAACAATTGAAAAGTCCAATTTAGCCGCAGATGGCTTCCAGCCCTCACACTCACCACGTCCCACTTACTTACATGCGAGGGAGAGACAGAGAGAGATTGATGAAGAGAGAAATAGGGACAGGCTCCAACCCCCCACGACCTCATATAGGCAGAATAGAAGATGAATGTATGAGTGAAAGAACTTACTAAAGCTCAGCCACACAGCAGCTGAACTTCTTCACAAGTTTGCATCCTGTATATACTGAGCTGAACCACATGATTCACTGTTTGGAGAAGCAGCCTGTTTGTGTTGAGTGGCCAATGTGTGTAAATTGTACTAACACGTCTGTCCAATAAACCTGTGTCGTGTGTGAAATTGTGCATGTACAAAAAGAGGGTAAAAGGATTTCCCCTGATAGACAATCTATAACAGGCTTAACTTTGTACGCGCTTTAAACCAGGGCTCTTCAAATCTGGACCTTGCTTCCAAATCCAGGCCTTGTTTTCAGTTCTCCCAGGCAGTTAGTTTAATAATGACTGATTCTGATTGGCCAGAGGCTTCACTCCTGGCTCACAGGTAAAGGAAGGCTGGGAAATCAGCAGGGCTCGGCCTTTGAGGACCATAAATAAATTACAAAATTTAACAACACAAAAGTAAGTACTATAACTATCTGTCTAAGGGAAAGAAGAGAAAAGGCTGAAAAAGTTACAGTGCAAATTAAAAAAGTAAAATAACAGGGAAGCAGCAGGAGGAAAATAAACTGTAGATAGAGGTTACATTACATTAATAGCAACAGAGAATCACTCTGCATTCCTTCACCATTTATACATCAAGAAGTTGAACAATAATTCCAGTTAATTTTTCTATGCAGTCAGGCAGCATTATATTCTACAAGTTTGCATTTATGGATAAAACACATGGTCAAAATGATACTTTGTAATCTACACATGGATTTTAGACCAAAATTTCCATGTAATTTGTATTTTAAAAAATTAACTGAAGCAACAGAACAGACATGCTTATATGTATGTATGTTTCTTAATCTACATATGAATACCTTTACAGATGAAATTTGAAGAATCCAGAGTTTTACATGCCTGCTTTTTCCAATGGTGGAGTAAAATTCACAATTTAACAAATTCATTTGTAATGTATCATGTAATGAGTGATAAAATGCAAAGGACTTAATTTTGTTAAAGGATTTGCTGATTTCTTCTTGTATTCTGATATTATCAATTGTTGAATGTCAACAGCATAAAATGAGTTCTCGCGCATTTATTGGCCAAATTGGGCTTCTGGTGAAAATTATACAGAAGTGCACGGTAACCTCAGAAGTCCCAAATCATGACAGGAACAAATGTGCAATGTGGTACAGAAAACAATAAACACACTGTCCTGACCTTAAATGGGGCTCCACAGTAGGCTGTGCAAGTCTGCATTAACAAGATTATAAAATACTAACCTGTCATTATTTTTAAATTAATTGCACGTGTTAAAGAATTAACTTTGATAGCCCTAATGACTATGGAGTGGATTTTTTGTCACTTTGAAGTGCAAACATGACTTTGGCATACAGGGGAAATCAATAGACGCAGTGTGTTGTCTATCACAGAGCACACAGCTGGGGTACATCCTGGGTACACCCTGCATGGGATACCAGTCTATCACAGGACACAGACCTGTACATAGTCATTGTCACGTCGATGTGCGAGCGAACGAACAGGAAGCGGGAAAGCAGATGAACGGAGCCGTAAATACGGATAAATGGGGTTTTATTTGGATGCATGGAGAACAGCACAGGACGAACGTTAATGACAGATCTGGGAAACAGAGGTAGACATGGACTGATATACACTAAACAGGCCAAAACTAACATCAAACAGCTGGGAACAATCAGGGTAGTACATGTGTGTAATGAGGAGGCGTGGCACACACGAGGATCAGATGAGCCGGGCATGACAGTCATAGTCTTTGCCCAGTTTAAAGACACCAGTTAGGTTACATGGGGAGAACATACAAACTACAGAAAATCAAAATGTCTCATTTTAGTTATGGTACATTGATGTGCTGGTGTGGCCTTTTATAGGATACAGCAGGAGAGATCCGACTCTCCTGTATCCAGCTTTGTGTCCATGAAGAGTAACAGGTCAATGGATCCTCCAATGAACTTCAGGAACGGAGACACTCCATTTGATGAAAGGTCAGTTCAGTGCTTTTATATTTAACTAAGGTGAATAAATAAGCTTCCTGTTTTAGCTCATTTTCTTGTTAGCTTCTTCCACAAATAATTCCTCTTCTGTAAGCCTAATTACACATGTGAAGGAAGGAATAAACACACGGCTGGGGTACACCCTGAATGGGATACCAATTTATCACAGGGGACATGGCTGGGGTACACCCTGAATGGGATACCAGTCTATCACAAGGGGACATGGCTGGGGTACACCCTGAATGGGATACCAGTCTATCACAGGGCATACACCTGTATAACATACACTCACTCACATATTCATAGTCTTTGTCCATTTTTGAGACATCACTTAGCCTATCTGTGACACGGGAAGAACATGGAAGCTACAGAAAATCAAAGTCTCTCATATTAATTACATTAGATTGATGTGCTGGAGTGGCCTTTTGTAGGATACAGCAGGAGAGATCAGACTCTCCTGTATTCAGCTTTAGGTCCATGAAGAGTAACAGGTCAGTGGATCCTCCACAGTAGTGTGTCCCAAAAAACTAAAACTGTTGAAAAGTATAAGTCTCACCCTCTGAAAAGTTACCTATAGGTAAGTTGTTCTCAGAGAAAATTTTTGAACCTAATCAGAAATTATCAAAAGCAGAAATCAGAAATTACAAAAAGCAACTTGATTATAAACTGAAGATGTAAATTGTAGCCAAGACAGTTGACTGTATAATGTTTGTGTAATTTACATGCACACGGTAGTGTAACAATGTAAGCAATAGTGTATTAGAGGCCAGTCGAGCAGATGCGTGTAATATTAAACGTGACTTGCAATGCTAGATTTGCTAATTTTGCTGTAATTACATCAGGTCAAACACAGTGAAATTTTAAATTTCATTAGGTAAAATTTCAAAATTTGACCCCTTTGGGGCACCCTTAAATAATTTCTGATTAGGTTCAAATTTTTTCTCTGAGAACAACTTACCTATAGGAAACTTTCTGGAGGGTGAGACTTAAACCTTTCAACAGTTTTAGCTTTTTGGGACACCCTACTCCACAGAGCTTGAGGAAAGGAGATAATCCATTTTATGAAAGGTCAGTTCAGTGCTTTTGTATTTAAGTAAAGCAATAAGCTTCCTGTTTTCCTTTCTTGTTACCTTGTTCCACAAATAATTTCTCTTCTGTAAGCCTAATTACACACGTATAGGAAAGCATGCATAAACACAAAGCTTATTATGTCTACAGTTAATGAATATTTAACCATTTATTTCTGTGCTCTTTTAGTAAGATACAGCAGGATAGATCAGACTCACCTGTATCCAGCTCTGTGGACAGTGGATTTTTCTCCAATGATGAAAGGTGAATGTAAATTGCAACTAAGATATTCCTGTATAAATATGTATACTATATATTAGGGCATAAAGAGAATAACATCCATCTCCATACCAGTTTTATTCACAGAGAACAACAGCAGAGATCTGATTCAGGGAAGCCTGGGATTCTGTCTGCAAACAGCCATCAGATGGATTTGTCATCCATATTCCAGGTGTCATATTATACAATCTGTTTCCTTGAAACCTGGGGGGGGGGGGGTATGACCTACTATTATTATCACTGTATTTTTCATTTTTTGGACGGTGATGGTGTTACATGACGGTATAACTTTTTCTAAGTTTTGGGAAGAGTAGCATGTCCCATCCATTCATGGAAATATTATATACAGGTATATCTCAATAAAATTAAATATCATCGAAAAGTTTATTTCAATAATTCAATTCAAAAAGAGAAACCCATATATTATATAGATTTATTACACACAGTGATATATTTCAAGCATTATTTCTTTTCATTATGATGGCTTAGAGCTAATGAAAACCCAAAATTCAGTATCTCAGAAAATTAGAATATTACTTAAGACCAATACAAAAACAATTTGTAATACAGAAATGTTGGCCTACTGAAAAGTATGTCCATGTATGCACTGAAAACTTGGTTGGGGCTCCTTTTGCATGAATTACTGAATCAATGCGGTGTGGCATGGAGGAGACCTACCTGTGGCACTGCTGAGGTGTTATGGAAGCCCAGGATGCTTTGATCGCGGCCTTCAGCTCATCTGCATTATTGGGTCTGGTGTCTCTCATCTTCCTCTTCACAATACCCCATTGATTCTCTATGGGGTTTAGGTCTGGCGAGTTTGCTGGCCACTGTCATGCCTTGCGGTGAGCACGGTCCAGGAAAACAGGGAAAGGAGCCACAGGATCAGGGATCAAGGGATTTATTAGGAAGGCAACACCGAACATGAGGAAAAACAGGCAGCAATGTCAATGACACGACTAGTGAAACATACTCGAACGCGGACTTAAATACACTGGACTAATGACAGCAACAAGAAACAGCTGGTAAACAGGGGGATTTGACACAAGGTAGATGAGGGGGCGTGCACACGGGAGAATCGGACGAGTGGGGCACGACAGATACCATGGTCATTAAACCAGGTTTTGGTACTTTTGTCAGTGTGGGCAGGTGCCAAGTCCTGCTGGAAAATGAAATCAGCATCTCTATAAAGCTTGTCAACAGAGGGAAGCATGACGTGCTTTAAAATCTCCTGGTAGACGGCTGCACTGACTTTGGACTTGATAAAACACAGTGGACCAACACCAGCAGATGACATGGATCCCCAAATCTTCACTGACTATGGAAACTTCACACTGGACCTCAGGACCTCTCCACTCTTCCTCCAGACTCTGCGACCTTGATTTCCAAATGAAATGCGAAATTTACTTTCATCTGAAAAGAGTACTTTGGACCACTGAACAACAGTCCAGTCCTTTTTTTTCCTTTGCCCAGGTAAGACGCTTCTGACGTTGTCTCTGGTTCAGGGGTGGCTTGACCCAAGGAATACAACAGTTGTAGCCCATGTCCTGGATACGTCTGTGTGTGGTGGCTCTTGAAGCACTGACTCCAGCCGCACTCCACTCCATGTGAATCTCCCCCAGATCCGACTTTAGTGGCTTACCCTAAAGGTGTCAATGACTGTCTTCTGGACAACTGTCAAGTCAGCAGTTTTCCCTATGATTGTGTAGCCTACTGAACCAGACTGAGACCATTTAAAGGCTCAGGAAACCTTTGCAGGTGTTTTAAGTTAATTAGCTGATTGGAGTGTGACATCATGAACTTTGTTACAATATTCTAATTTTCTGAGATACTGAATTTTGGGTTTTCATTAGCTGTAAGCCATAATCATCAAAATGAAAACACTTGAAATATATCACTCTGTGTGTATTAAATCTATATATGAGTTTCACTTTTTGAATTGAATTACTGAAATAAATTAACTTTTCGATGATATCCTAATTTATTGAGATGCACCTGTATATATTGCGCCTTCGGTGAGTTGAGCGCCGACCGGCTCATTTGCATATTTTCTTTTCCTTTTTTTATTTATAATATCCAACCACCCTCCTTCTTTGGGTATTTTTATTTAGCTGAAGAGCAGATCAATACATTAAGTGAAGCCACTCCAAATCAGCCCACCCCTGCCCACCCCCCATTATGATGTAACGGTACACAAATAGACACATAAGACATGACAGATAAGACAGGTAAGACATGATATTGTAAGACACGGTTGTGCACGTTCACGTAGACAGACAAGACAGGACAGGACTAAGCAAAGCCATACAAACACTGGGATAGTTAGGAATTTAGGAGTTTGGTTCTGTAAGGTAATAAATTACATTGATATATAGTCTTTGAGTAGGTTTGGCAATTGTTTGAAATTTATTGTGTGTCTGGTTTTCCAGTTTAACAGGATAGTTTTCTTAGCAATTGGTAAGGCGACCAGTTGTGAGTTTTGCATCTTTGATTGGTGGGGTTATGTCTGAGAGATCTCCAAGTAGACAGATGGAGGGAGATAGTGGAATGTTGCAGCTTAGTATTATGGAGATTCTGTTAGCAATTTCTTTCTGGAAACTTTGAACTGATGTGCAGAGCCACAGGAAGTGAAAGTAGGTATCTGGGGTGTGTAGTGCACACTGTGAACATGTGTCCATTTCTAGAAAAGCCCATTTTATACATCTTGTGCTGGGTGATGTGTACTCTGTGAATTATCTTATATTGAATTAGTTGTTGATTATTTGTTGTTTAGCGTTTTTAGTCATAGTGAAGGTGTTCTTGCATATTTGGGTCCAGAATTCATTGCTTGTTGTAGATGATAAGTCTTTCCCAGGCTTCGATTGGGATGGAAATTGTTTTATCTACAGTGATATTAGTTTGTATAATTTTGAGAGAACTTTCTTTGTGTCACTTATTTTTTTGATTTCTTCTACCAGTGGAAGTAAATTGTTGTTTAATATATTTATTTTAGATTTAAAAACAGACTTTAATTGTAGGTACCAAAGGCATTGTTCTTTCCCAATGTCTTGTGCATTTGTTGATCCTTAATTTAAAACTGACTAGTGAAAGAAATCATTCATTCATTTGTTTACATGTTTATTTTAAGAAAGGCTGCAAACAGCTCCCTGCATTTTTTCAGTTAAATTCATTATGAAAAGTTCTAAGAATTAAAAATATGTTTAAAGGCATTTAAATTATGTGCTGTTTTAGATTAGCAACAAAATTTTTAAAATAATTTTAGTTCATAAAACCTCAGGAAGTAATTTTATTTATTTTTCTATGCATTCATTTGTTTACCTGTTTAACTTTTTAAAAATTCTGCTGGCAGCTCCCTGCATTTTTTAAGTTAAGTTCATTGTGAAAAGTTCTCAAATTTAAACACAGGCTTAAAGGCATTTGAATGAGGTCTTATGTCAGTATTTGTTATTTTTACATCAACTTTAATTTTTAGAATTGACATATACCGGTTTCAAATACCAGTTATCGGTTTTCTAGTTTAGCAATAATCAGTATCTGCATCAGCTCTGAAGAAACCTTATCAGTCGATCCCTTGTTCTAGTGTTGTATGTCCTGCATGTATATGTAACCAGGTTATTTTGTTTAATGTGTATAATTACACAAGAGCTGTTTATTTTTAATTTGTCTATTTGCTATCAGGACACAGCGTTAGAGTATGTTTACTAGAAAATTCACACATGGCAGAAAACTGGTTACTTATACTATAAAAGGACAAGTAATCAGATTACAATTGAAGCTTTGAAGAAAATAAAATGCTTTATTTTTCATAAATAGGCTGTTGTATAATTACACCATTGAATTCTAGTGGTATTAATGGTGTTGTGCATATTCATATCGTAGCACACAATTACACAAGTAATGACTATGACACCAGTGTACCGCACACCCCTAGCTGTGTATTTATATATGCATCTGTGGATTGCTCATAATTCAGTCTTGTCATAAATAACAATGAAATAGTCTTGTTCTGTTATCTTATCTTGTCTTATAGTCACTTGAGGAAAATGCAGTGAAATTCCTGAAGAACAAATTGAAAATGTTTAAGAAATATCTGAGTCAGGATTACCCATCATGCTGTGAGGCTCAGATGGAAGATGACAGTATATTGGACAGTGATGGTAAAATGCAGAAGATCTGTGGCAGAGAAGGGGCTCTGAAGATCACGCTCTACATCCTGAGGACCATGAATCAGATGGATCTCGCTGACAGGCTGGAGCAGAGTGAGAATTTTGGATTGTTTATATGCCCATCATGTTCTAACTGTATAGGTTTATAGTGATTGTTCTGCATTATTATGATGTTCTTGATCACCAGTTAAATGTAAACATGACTGATGCTGAATATTATAAGGAAACAATGAGCGTAACATCTACAGTTCAGTGACACCCTCACTCATCGAGTGGAATCTTAAATGTGTGATTCTTTAACATTAAACTGGCTTTCATGAAAGCGATCAATTATAGCAAATAATGAATAAGAGAACAAATGACATAAGTAAAGAATGACTGAGGTCTATGTGCATTTCCCAAAACCCATCATTATTCCTGAATTAACAAATAACTTTGGGCGGAGCTTAGTGGGGGCTCGGATGATGTCACAGGGGGAGGGGCTGTTCCTTTATGCTGATAGGGCAGATGTCGTTTGATTGACAGGACGATGTGTTTCCATATGACAGGAATTTTTAGTAATCAGTTAGTAATAGTTTATTTTAGGACCCTCTTATTCCATGCTATTACCATTTTTGGTAATCAACTAATAGTGTTTTAAGTGTGTCATGTAACCTCCTTAATGTGAAGGAAACACGTGGCGTTTCAATGCTGTTCATGCAGAGGGCAACCTTATAGCAAAACGGTTTCAATAGTCATTAAAAGAATACAAATACATTATCTGTATTTCTTAATGTTCTTTTTTACATATGTAAAAAAGGAATAAAAAAAAAACTTTTAACAGAATGATTTTAAATGCTTTAACGTTGCTTGTCAGTCTTTTCTTGTTAGAGATGAAGGAGGACCAGACTATTTTATAGCTGTAAAAAAACTTAGACATCAAGATTTTGAGGGTGAATTTAAGTACATTAACTTTGTTTTACAAAACTTTGTTTTAACACTACTTTCAATGCTGAGTAAGGTCCTTGCTAGGGTCATCCTTAACAGGATCCGTGAACACTTGCTTGTCCGTCAGCGACCGGAGCAGTCTGGTTTTACGCCTAAGAAGTCTACCATCGACCGTATCCTTGCACTGAGGGTCCTCATCTAGCTCAAGCACGAATATCGGCAGAGGTTCTTTGCAGCCTTTGTCGATTTTCGTAAATCGTTTCACTCAGTTGATTGAGTTGCCCTGTGGGACATCCTGAGACTTTGCGGGATCCCCCTGAAGTTGCTGGACATCTTGGCTGGCCTGTACACTGGTACTGTGAGTGCTGTGCAGAGTAGAGGGAGAACCTCTGCCTTCTTCCCAGTTGATTCTGGGGTTCACCAGGGGTGTGTTCTTGCTCCTATTCTGTTCAATGCTTGTATGGACTGAGTGTTGGGCAGGGTTGTGGGGTCCAGCAGCTGTGGGGCATCCGTTGGTGAAGAAAGATTTACTGATCTTGACTTTGCTGAAGATGCTGTGATCTTAGCGGAGTAAATGGAGGCTCTGATTGGGGCTCTTGAGAGACTGAGCGAGAAGTCTGAGTGTCTTGGATTGTGGGTGTCCTGGTTAAAGACCAAGATTCAGGCATTTAATGACTTCTTGGGCACAGCCATCAGTAGAGTGTCTGTCTGCGGGGAGAATGTCGACCTTGTCAGGAGATTTACCTACTTTGGCAGCGACATTCATGTCTTTGGTGACTCTTCCTATGAAGTCAGTAGACGGATTGGAAGAGCACAGGGGGTCATGTGGTCGCTGGAAAGGGGTGTGTGGCATTCCCGATTTCTTTGCAAGAGGACGAAGGTCCAAGTCTTTAGAATCCTGGTGGTCCCTGTCTTGCTATATGGTTGTGAGACATGGATGTTATCCAGTGACCTGAGACGAAGACTCGATTCTTTCGGTACTGTGTCTCTTCGGAGAATCCTTGGGTACCACTGGTTTGACTTTGTGTCGAATGAGGGGTTGCTAGAGGAGTCCCGAATGAGGCACATTGCCTGCATTGTAAGGGAGCATCAGTTACGGCACTACGGCCATGTGGCGTATTTCCCTGAGGGTGATCCGGCTCGCAGGATCCTCATTGCTGAGGACCCAAGTGGCTGGACCAGGCCAAGGGGACGCCCATGTAACACCTGGCTGTGGCAGATGAATGGTCATTTCCAGAGGGTGGGACTGGATCGTGTATCTGCCTGGGGGATCGCTGGCTGGGATCCTGAGGAGTTTTGCTGTGTGGTGGGTGCGGCAATGCCAGACCAGCGCATGCTCCCCAACCTGACCTGAGTACATCTTTACGTAATTTTTAATTGATTGAATACCTGTACCCTGTACGTACAGTATATGTTTCTTTTGCGTATTTTATTGAATTGTACCTTGGTTACATATACGACTTCTGTCAATAAGTTTATAGTCCCTTCGTTTACTTATTTTACCTTACTGTGAATGCAAAAGAATACGGCAGCCAATGCCGTGTTCTATGAATTAGTAGGGGTAACATTAGTATACTGTACTGTAAATGTGGTAGTGTGACAAATATTGATACTGTACTCTATTTTTACATCAAACACTTGTTTTTTTAAGGTAATGTATTAAGCTAAATTTTAAATGAAATTAAAGTGCTTTGAGAGCTTGACTGGGGTCATATTTAGGGTTTAAACTATAGAAATAAGCACATATTACCATTTTTAGTGACTACCAAACATCCGCGAATCCTCCTCATTCGCGACGGGTTCTGGAACCTAACCTTGCGAATGTCCGAGGAATGACTGTATTTCCTGAAAATATCATCATGAGTACTCCCAGGCCACTTGGCCAAAATGTCTGTAAAATGTCCTTGATGGTTGCATATAACCTGGACATTTAGGCCTAGTGCCAAGTAGAGCTGGGCGGTATGACCAAAATATTATATCACAGTATTTTTCAAAGTTATATCAGTTTGACGATATACGACGGCGTTTTTTCAAAGTATAACTGGGCGTTATTTTACAGGACACATTTTTGTTCTATGTTTTTGCATTGTTCCCACATTAACTATATTATTTTATTTTTAACCAATGCGCCTAACTGCTACTTTAATAGTTCAGTGTTGCTGGAACGCAAGCTTTACTGACCTTGCGAAATTTCTCATAAAGACCAGGATGTCGGTCTTTAAGATGCTTCGCCAAGTTTGACGTGCTACTTGACTTCATTGCCACAACTTTGTAGCACTGTTTGCATAGCAGTTTACCGACATCCTTAGCCTTTCCATGCTCGTCTGCAAAATACTTCCAAACGGCACATTTGCGTTTTTTTTTTTTTTTTTTTTACTAAAGCAGCTTCCGAAGTGCCTTCCACTGCGGCATACGCCATGTTCAGCCAACTTGG
>JAODJU010004463.1:0-12100 GCA_026776725.1 Gnathonemus echidnorhynchus
CTGTGATAGCTGCTGGTTTAAATATTAAACCTGTTGCATTCTGCATTCTGGGGTCTGTCTCCTCTGTCGCGACTCAGCTCCGTCACAGTTTGCTACCCAGATAATCAATCAGATAATGAATCAGCTTTATCCATCCATCCATCCATCCATCCATCCATTTTCTATAACTGTTTGTCCTATTCAGGGTTGCAGTGAACTGGAGCCTATCCTGGCGGCTATGGGTGCAACATAAGGAACAATCCAGGATGGGGTGCCAACCCATCATAGGGAACACTCACACACCATTCTTGCAGACAGGCACACCTGGCAATTTGGTTTAGCTTTATGTCAGAGCAATCAAATCATAAATAGATAATTCATCCATCCATTAATTTTCCATACCGGCTTGTCCTATGTAGGGTCGCGGGGCTCTGTAGCTTATCCTAGAAGCTGTAGCCACAATACAGGGAATAACCCAGGACAGGGCACCAAGCCATTGCAGATAAATAGATCAATTTAATCATAAAATGAGGCTGAACAAAACTGAACCCAAATGAATGGATGCCAGCTTCATCATAACCTCAGCTGAGGTAGGTTGTTCCAAACTCTATGCATTGGATATTATATTTACACAATAATGATAATTGTTATGTTTCAAAGAACTTAAAAATTCAGTGGAGATTATTTTTCTTAGCAATTTTAGCACCATCACTTTTTAAGCCTTCACATTTATTTCTATCCACACAAATAAAACAACCTGGTCTATATACCGTGACACTCACATTACTGTCCGCGTACAGCAGAGCATGCAGTAATCTGTGTATCGGGGCATGAAACAAGAATCAGGATTGAGCAATGATAATGTGATGGGACAGAAGTAAGTTTAAAAGTAAGTTTAAATAATACTGATGAACTTATCTTGATTTAGATTTGACTCAAACATTACTGACTCCTGTAGATGGACATCAGAAAATTCTTTGGACGCAGCAGAGACAGGGAAGCAGTAAGAAGACATGAGAATGAGAGAGGTAAGACTTGTCTGTACTTGGTTATAAACAAGCTAGCTAGCTAATAAAGAAGCAGAGAGACGGAGCTGGATGAACAGTCAGGGCAAAGTGAGAAAGAGGAGAGAGACAGGAGCAACCACACAGCTGAGATGAAACTGAGGGAGCAATTTGCACAGCAGCAGAGAACATCAGACTGGGGGCATTTTCATGTAGGGTGTTTGGTAAAGACATAAAGCATGACACTTTTGGAAATAATGGCCTAACCAATTGGACACAAAGTTCTGGATCTCATCAGAGAGCATGATAAATACCTGCCCATAAAACAAGCATGCTTTTCTGGCACAGCTTTAAAGCCAATGCTGCTCATGGTAGGTTTTGTTGAACAAGGAAACTTTAAGTGTATGAAACTCCTGAAACACATCTATAAAAAGATAATTGAGTGCTGTGCTCAAGAGGTAAGTGTGTTGTAGAGGCTTATGATGGTGCAGCAGTAATGAGTGGGGCAGTTGGAGGTGTCTGAGTTAGATTTAAAGTAAATCACCCACAGGCCATTTATGTGCACCGCTATGCACCTCAACTAAACTTAGTACTGTGTCACACATGCCAAGCAGTAACCAAAGCCAGGGGTTTATTTTTCAGTGTTTCACTTGTAAAGCATCACTAATTCAAAGGTGTTCAAAATTAGCTAAGGTTACAGCCATTTCAGTTTGTGCAGTTCTCAAAGACCCGCTGGTCGTGTCAGTTGCAGTCTGTAAATGCCATCTTAGAATATATCTCTCTGCAGCCCTTAATGCCTCTCCAACATCAAAAACTTCAAGCCAGTTGTCACTTTACAATGACATGGCATCCGAGACAATGCTTTGCCCAAGGTTCCCCCCCAATGGAAGTCGTCAGTCCGGAGCCCAGTAAAGAACCCCCATACACTACAGATACCAATCCTCAGTGGTTACGCTCTTGTTGGTAGTTTGTGCTTTGCTTTTAACTCACTTTATCTGTGTATGTCTTTGGTCTGGCCCTGGCTAATCGATTCTCGCTTAATCCCTGGGTTTTGGTTGCTAGGCTCTGTATTTGATTTACCCATGTACCGAACTCTCTTCCTATGATTGCGCCTGGCCCTTGTCTGTGTGCTATGCGAGAAGTGTATGTGTGCGAACGTGTGGAGTGACTGCCATTGCTGTTCTTATTGTATTGTACCTTTGGAGAAGTTGTTTGTCTTTTGTTTCCCTTTTTTTGTTATGTTTGTTTACAGGCATCAGTACAATTTGTGTGTGTTGTGTTAGTCAGAGTCACTCCCGAAGTTTATTAGTACACATCAACTACTGTTGTTTGTCAATACACGCTTGGTGAATCAATTTGTCCTGTGCACTGTGTTTGTTTTTTTCCCCACAACACATGCCTCCTGCACACCAAACTACCAGCAAGAGCATAACCACCGAGGGTTGATGTCCGTAGCTCTGGTGTTTTCTTTATTGGGTTCTGGACCAGTGACTTGCACTGGGGTAGAACCTTGGGCGAAGCATTGTCCTGGAGATCACGTCATCATGAAGTGACAACCCAAACATAAAGTCCAAACTCACACGGACTTACGACCCGTAACAAGAAGTATGAAGGAGCTGCAGAACAAAATTATTGTGGGAACTTTTTGTATGTGGGCATGGTGTCCCGGCTTATTTGATTCATCAAATAACCTAATAAACTTTGCTGCCTTCATACCCTGGCTTTGGCTGTTTTTCCACCACAGTACTTGGTGTAGTCGGCAGGATTGCACAAGCATTGGAACCGAGAGCTAAACAGAAAATAGGTTCCAAAGCCGCTGTGATCTAGGGAACCACAAAGGTGAGAAAGACATTTTATATTTATATATATTGGTCTCTCTGAATTGGATCGCCCGAGGCATCAAAAGTTTGCAGGAAGGTCTGGGACCTGAGCAAGTTTAAACGGGTCTGGGACCCGGGGTCTGGAACCCTATAACGGCTCTGTATATGGAGTCTATTTTAAGCAAAGTTTGAGGAAACCTGTCCAGCACTGACGAAAGTCTGGTAAAGAATACAACGTCATACTTAGTGACAGACTACAGATAGTCGCTCGAGGGTCGGTTCGAGGAGATCCTTGATAAGTTTTAATTTCTAAAATGAGATTTTGAGGCAGCAAACAAATGAAGATGGATGTTGAGACCAGAGTATGTGAGCAGAGTGGAGTGGTGACAATTTCTGCTCCGCGCTCATGAGGCTATTGACTCCGCCTGCTCCTCCACTCTAATCTGAGCTGCTCCGCTCATCACCGCTCCTTGCTCAACTAAAAAATTTCCTCCCACTCCAGTCAAATCGCTCCACGCTCACTCCAATTTAAGTTACAAATAATCTGCATGCCTAACAAATGTCACCTTAAACCGAAGCCTTATATCATAAAGAAATATGAGCAACAACAACATTGCCACTCAGAATAGAAAATATTTATTTTTAAACAACATATAGGAAACAACGGACAGGTGTGGCAATGGCATTACACACAAAATAGGCTTAAAAATAAAGGAATCAGTGGGCTTAATAGGCTAAAGAATATACAGGCTAAGCATCCACGTTTTAAATTCCTCAGTTTTTTTCTGTTGATGCTGCTGAGCACTGCGTCTCTCTGTAAAATAAAATTTCACTGACAGCATTATGTGAAATTAAAAAATCCTATTAGACCTACTTTGAATAACAAAACTAATTTATTTGATTATCAATATTTACTTTATAGGTTTTTATACCTTTATTTACTTTATAGAGTTGATATGCTACAACCATATAAAACTTGCTCACGTTTTGTTCTGACTTCCGCCTGTTCGCATAAAACACTCTAATGTTTCTGAGAAAAGTGATTCCAAAGTGAATCTTTACTCACTGAAATAGTTTCACCACATTGTTGTTCTTGCTCTACATTATTGTCATCTATACATTTGATAAGAATAGTACACTTGTATGATCTATTAGTTTCCTTTGTGAAATACTTTGCAAATTCCATCTTGGCCAATTTGTGTAACAGTCTTGATAATCGTACAGATGAATTTTGGGTCTAGGTGTGAGCGGTATCGGAGCGAAATTGGAGCGAGATAGAGCGACCGCTCCAGCCTTGCTGCTCCATGCTCTGACCAAATTCCACCTGCTCTGCTCTTCGCTCAAGCTCCGCTCCACTTCACTCACATGCTCTGGTTGAGACATCTCCTAATGTAAATTTTATGAGAATTAATTACAATCCAGTTGCTGAATCACATGAAGTGTTTTGGATAAAAAGAATGTGGTTTTCTGAACGGAGGTAGTTTTAGTTTGAGACAGAGCAATTAAAAGAAAGACGTAAGCATGTAGAAAGAGATAATGAAAAAAGGATGAAAAAGAATAGGGTTAATGTGAACTGGAACACCTTTAGAATTAGGGAGGCAGAAACACAGAGGTAAGACAGAAAAGGCAGACAGTCGGGGAGGGGGAAAATTCACAAACTTTCCAGTGTGTTAAACTGGTTGACCTGGACCTGGACTGCTATGGACCAGGACACCAGAAGACCTGTCAACCCTGATCAGCTGCCACCATGACCCCACGGCATCACTATAACATCAGGATGACCATTCCCCTGCCCGAGCCAACCTGACGTCCCCTGTCTCCAGTTTTACTCGTTCCAGAATCGCCCAGCAAAAACGCATGGGCAGCCTGTTGTGCCTAGATGACAGCAGTCCATGCTTGAAGTGGCAGGACCCAATGGTTGACCGTATGTTAGTCCACCAACCCTGGACTGCTGGTGACCTCCCTGATGTAGTTGCTGGGAATTTCAACCTACCAGCTATGAATTCCACTGGCTACTGAGACTGCACTTTTCCAAGATTTCCACTGTCTGGCGCAAGGCGGACAATGTCACCGCCCAACACCCTGATTACGGTTATGGGGACAATGTGGAATATTGTGCATTCCTGGTCAGGCTACAGGAACAAGTAGCGGAGGCTTTCCCTGTGTGAATGAACATGACCTGGATCTCCTCCTGCAAACAGCAGAAGGGAGAGACTGTCATGCAGTACACCATGTTCCAAATTATTACGCAAATTGTATTTAAGTGTCATAAAAATTAAACATTTTGCTTTTCAATGAAACTCATGGATGGTATTGTGTCTCAGGGCTCTTTGGATCACTCAAATCAATCTTGGACGCCTGTGATAATTAGTTTGCCAGGTGAGCACAATTAAAGGAAAAACTACTAAAGAAGAATGTTCCACATTATTAAGCAGACCATCATTTTCAAGCAATATGGGAAAGAAAAAGGATCTCTCTGCTGCCGAAAAGCGTGAAATAGTTGAATGCTTAGGACAAGGTACGAAAACCTTAGACATTTCACGAAAACTTAAGCATGATCATCGTACTGTTAAGAGATTTGTGTCTGAGTCAGAGCACACACAGGTTTGTGCAGATAAAGGCACAATAAGGAAGGTTTCTGCAAGACAAATACATCGTATTAAGAGAGCAGCTGCAAAAATGCCATTACAAAGCAGCAAACAGATATTTGAAGATGTTGGTGCCTCTGGAGACCCGCGAACGTCAAGGTGCAGGATCCTTCAGAGGCTTGCAGTTATGCATAAACCTTCTATTCGGCCACCCCTAACCAATGCTCACAAGCAGAAACGGCTGCAGTGGGCCCAGAACTACATGAAGACTAATTTTAAAACAGTCTTGTTTACTGATGAGTGCCGTGCAACCCTGGATGGTCCAGATGGATGGAGTGGTGGATGGTTGGTGGAGGCCACCATGTCCCAACAAGGCTACGACATCAGCAAGGAGGTGGCGGAGTCATGTTTTGGGCCGGAATCATGGGGAGACAGCTGGTCGGCCCCTTTAGGGTCCCTTGAAGGTGTAAAAATGACCTCAGAAAAGTATGTGGAGTTTCTGACTGACCACTTTCTTCCATGGTACAAAAAGAAGAACCGTGCTTTCTGTAACAAAATCATCTTCATGCATGACAATGCACCATCTCATGCTGCAAGGAATACCTCTGCATCATTGGCTGCTATGGGCATAAAAGGGGAGAAGCTCATGGTGTGGCCCCCATACTCCCCTGACCTCAATCCTATTGAGAACCTTTGCTCTGCTCCAGGACCTCCCCAGGACCCTTCCAGTGGCTGTCGAGCTTGGGTGACCACCCCTTCTTCCTGATGGGGCAGTATACCCAAATAGGGTCCCTGTGCTGGAAGGCCTATCCCCAGCAGCGGACATCATATGTCCTTTTCTGCTTGGCTGTTGCTGCATCTTGATGATTCCTGGCCACCTCGTGTACAGTCTAAACATGCCCCCAGAGCTGGCGCAGGTAGTCCAATCCTGGTGTTGCCAGCAGCTCCAACTCAGGGGGTGAGCTGAATACCAGCTCCATCGGGGTCCACACATGAGGGCAGGGAGGGTGCAGCCGGTACTCTCCTGCACTGCTACGCGATATGCCCACAGGATCAGGGGAAGGTCAGCATCGCAATCCCACTGGTGTTTGTTTACAAGGATCTCCAGCTGTGTGGCTAGGGTATGGTGGAACTGCTCCACCAGCCCATCATTCTGAGAGTGAAGGTGGGTGGTACAGGTCTTTGTAATCCCCAGCCGCCAGCAGACCTTGCTGAACAGCTGCGCTTCAAAGTTCCTCCCCTGGTTGCTGTGCAGCTCCTCAAGGGCCCCAAACCTGAAAAAAACTCCTGCAGTAGATTAGTCACTGTGGTGGTGGCGCTCTGATCGGGAACTTCATACACCTTGGGCCACTTCGTAAAATAGTCCATAATCATGAGTATGTAGCGGTTCCTGGCCTCGGTGTGGGAGAAGGGGCCCAGGATGTCAATCCCACATGGTCCATGGGGGCGCCCACCCAGTACAGCTGCAGGGAAACCCGGAACTGCCGGCTAGGACCCTTCAGAGCCATGCACATGTTGCAACAGTGCACAAATAGCTCAGTGTCCTCCCAGTAGCCTGGCCAGTAGAATCGCTGCCGCAGCTTCTGAAGCATCTATTTCTCCCCGAAATGCCCGGCTGCCATGGCTACATGTACTGATCTTAACACAGCAGGGCACAGGCTCCAGGGTACCAGTAGCTCTCCTGTGCCATCCAGTGATCACCAGCGCCAATACAGCAGCCCCTCATGCTCATCCAGAGTGTCCCACTGGGAGTGGTAGACCTTGGTTTCCAGACTAGAGGCCTATAACACCTGCCTTTTCCCAGCCACTCTTTTACCCTGGACAGCACAGGATCGCATGCTGCTCCATGGTGAGCTGCCGGTGATCGAAACCCTGGTGGGCCTCGCTGTCTGGCGTGATGTGGGCAGCAGCTACAGTTACAAGCTGATCCTGCTCCTCCACCCGGCCGCAATAGCGGCAGCTCTCTGTGGTGCAGGGCTAGTGAGACAGAGACATTCCCATGCGGCTTCCTGGGGTGATGACCTCAAAATCAAACTCCACCAGCACCTCTAACCAGTGGGTCAGCTCTCCCTTTGGGCTGCGGAAATTTAGGAGCGACGCCAGCGATGCATGCTCTGTCCGCAACCAGAACTGCTGGCCACAGAGGTAGGGATGGAAGTGTTTGCACGCCTGCACTATGGCCAGCAGTTCCCGTCGGGTCACACAGTAGTTGCGCTCCGGTAAGTGTCTGACTGAAGTATGCAACCATATGCTTGCCTTCAGGTCCTGCCTGTGACAGCATGGCCCTCACCTCTTGTTGCTAGTATCCATGTCAGAGCATGTGAGCGGAGTGGAGCGGAGTGTGAGCGAGGAGCGGAGTGGACGGAATTTAATCAGAGCGCGGAGCGGTTTTTTAATTAAGGCTGGAGCGGTCGCTCTGTCTGCTCCAATTTCGCTCCGATAGCGCTCACACTCTAGCGTTGGCCCACTCTAGGTGCAGCTGTTGAGGTTGGACTGGCATGTGTCCCCTTCACAACGCCACCCGCTCTACGTTTCCCAGCTATTCGGGACACGGGTGAGGTGATGGAGTGGGGCAATCACAAGTGAAGTGCCTGACCTGCGCACACACTCTGTCCCTCTTCGCTGTTGAAGCCGCCAGGCACACAGGTGCAGGTTCGGCATGGGGTGGCTGGGGACCGGCATGATGTTGCAGGTGGGGTCAAGATTGCTTGGGCCTGCGTAGCCTCTGCCAAGGCCTCGGAGAGCATGTCTGGCACCCGCAGCTGGATGTGTTAGCGCAACCACTCCAGTGTTAGAGCCTAAACAAAGGCTTGGAGAACCAGTGCTTACTGTGCATCCCCAGGGAACTGTGGATAGCTCCTCCGCGTAAGGATGCGGCGGTCTGGCGGGAGAACTTCCAGGGTTTCGCTGTCCTGCCTTCGCTGGTTCTTCCTGCTCCGCCTCCACCAACCACCGGCAGCCGAACCGCTGCTCCAGTGCCTCCACCAGGGCTGTGAAGTTTTGCTGCTCATGGACCTTTTTCACGAAAACCGGAAATACGTAATCGTAGGGTAAACTTAGTTCCGGTCAAGCGCCAATGCATTAGAAAACCCGGGATTAGAGAAAATGGCGAAGATAATGTACACAACCTCTCTGACAAATTTGCCCAAATTTACATTTGCGGATGTTGCTAAACTCGTGGAGGAAAACTCCGTCACGAGAAAGAGCAAACTTGATAAAGGCTACAAATTTTTCCATGAAGAATTTGTCCATAAGTATCAAGGTAAGTAGAGGGCAATCATGCTAACTGTTACTGAACTGTTAGCTAGAATGACAAATCATTAGCGTGTCCACTTAGACCTAGGGTTAGGTTTATAGGGTTATGTATGTATAGTATAGAGGAAATAGACTACCTTACTAAAGCAATATAACTCTCATGGTTGTAATACGTTAACATTTTTCTCTGATAATGTCTGTTTATTTGCGTGTTTGCATATCACAGTATCAAATGTAGTAGATGGGCAGGTTTTTGTGAGGGCTAGATGCTACGCATCACAGAGGAAAAACGAGGAGCCTCACAAGCTAGAGGTTTGACCACTGAGTGCACAAGTTCCCTGTGCTTCTTACTGCCGTTGCAGTACTGTTCACTCGCTGCCGTTGCAGCTCGCTGCCGAGTTTCTGCACAGCTACAGAGTAGATAGAAAGGTTCTCACACTCACTCTTTTGTTTGTGTAACCTTGCTGGCCACAGGAGTGCTGTGGTTTATATTGTTTTGATTAAAGAGTAACAATAGGTGTTTTCCAGCATAAGTCTGGAAATCTAACTTAATGATGTGCAGGAGCTTTGACACAGTTCTTTCTTTTCCACTTCATTCCATAAGCTATAAATCTCTTCTGCTGTTTCAACCCTTTCCTTAAACTGTTACTTCCGTTTACCATTGACAGTGATGTACTGTTATGTACAGTGATGTCATGTACACCATGCTTATTAGTATTTCCCTGTTTTTTCTTTTGGTGTATAGATATCACTTGCCGCTGACAGTGGATGTCTGATGGCCTTTTCTTGCAGCTGCGTAGCTGGCAAAGGTTTCTGCAACCACATTGTGGCCCTACTATACCAGACCACACATTATTTCCAACTTGGCAATAAGACTGTCCCTCCACCTCTGGCCTGCACAAGTGATTTACTTTTTCATATGACTTTTTAAGGATGGATAATTCAAATACACACACACACACCTGGCTGGTCCTAATGAGAACCCTTCACTTCATTTGATTTGTGCAAGTACTAAAGAAAAAATTAAAATTATGTGAAAGTACGTAGGCGGGTGGAGCCAGGCTACACACACACACACACAGAGCGATTATATTTTATTTTGAATTTTAGGGAATCCATCCAGAACCTGTGAGTGATGTGGTGGTGCGTAAGGCAACAGCAGCAGGCAAGAGTGGTCTTAGGTCCACATTGTACCAGGCATACTCAGGTCAGATGACAATTTATGTCCATTTTACTTTTACTGTGAAATCAAAATGTTGAATGAAATGGTTGACTTAACTGAATCCTTTCTTTCTTTAGGACCATTTCCTGACCCTGATTTGATGGCTGCTGGAGCTAAGCTGCGCGAAGTTGAACCTCAGCCTCTCATTGCACTTGTGTTAGATGGGTTGTCTGAACTAGAGCTGACTCCATCTAAATTTGGCCCTGTTCCACGTGGATCCCCCCTTTCATACCATTGTCCACCTGAAACATCCAGTGACCTTATCCTGCACCACTTGGCCCCTGAATTCCCAGCTCTTCCTCTTGATCTGCATACATTCTCTAACCTGGACTTTGTTCCAACAGTGCACCAGCAGCTGCACCTGCAGTCATTGCAAGTGTCACCACAAATGGCCAGTGAAATTGAGAAGGGTACCAGGCAGCAGTTCAGATGTCCTGCGTGGGTGGAGTTACAGCAACCACGTTTAACTGCCAGTTGCTTTCGAGAGGCCTGCTCTTCCTGGGAGGGAAAGGCAGATCCAGAGGCTGCAGCAAAGGCCCTTGCTGGCCAAATGATAAGAGGATCGAGAAAGCAGACTGCTGCAATGCTAAGAGGTCTGCAGATGGAGTCAGAAGTCCTGACCAATTATGCTCATTTAAAGCGAGTGAATGTGCTGTCTGTTGGATTTGTTATTTCACCAGAAGCACCACATCTTGGGGCTAGTCCAGATGGTAGGGTCTATGACCCCTCAGAGTCACCGCCGTTTGGACTTGTGGAAGTGAAGAGCACCACAAAACATGATGCTTCGCAGGTTGCTCACCTTAAAAATGAAAATGGCTACGTCAGCCTGAGGCAGTCACACCGGTACTACTGGCAGGTTCAGGGACAATTAGCAGTAACCGGCCTTGAGTGGTGTGACTTTGTCACAGACACTCAGGCAAATTTATATGTTGAAAGAGTTTGGCGAGATGATTCTTTCATACTCAAAATGAAGGACAAATTAGACCTTTTCTATTATAACATATACATGGATGTGTACTTGGAAGCACACTGAATTAAATTATTTGCTGTAATGGGAATGTTTTTTATTATCAGTTTATTAATCATTCAACATTTCACATGTTCATGTATTAACCTGTATAGTTAATTTATTAAGTTGTTAATTAAGTATTTATCACACTGCCTCACTAATGCTCCTACTTGACTTACTGATACTGTAAAATGTAAAGTTAATTGCAATAAATCAGTTGTTTATTAAATTAATGCCTTTTAATGTCAATAAATTAATCAGTTGCTCCTAGTACAAAAAAGTGATACTGTTTTGGGCCTGAAAATTCAAAGTGTGCGTGTGTGTGTGGCATTAAGGGGAGACCACATGAGTTAAAGGATTAACAAAACATATTATTTATTAAAGTAACTATTTACATAAGTGGGAAAGGGGAAATCGGGAAAAGAAAAGAGCCATATCTATCTTTTCATTTCTTCCCTGTTAATAGTGAAGTTTGACAGAAATGGATTCAGGCTATCTGGCAGGATGAAGGACCAAACTTCACAATTACAAAGGGAAGCACTTAAAATGCAGCAGACACTTCAACTCAGACTACTTTGTTTTAGATCTCAGTCTTCTTCATAAGACAAAGGTCCTTGAAAATTCACCATGACACAACAGTTGTGCCAGATCTGGCTGACAGTGCCCATCAGAGTGAGAGGTACAGGTGAGTCCCAGATGTGACTGGACTTAATTCTACCTATCACCCTTTCGACCACTATCCTGAGATGTGCTATGGCTTGTGTCTTCTCAGTATCCTCTCTTGTGAATTGGGCTGAACGCTTGAAGGGTGGAATGATGAGTTTAGCCCCAACACCAGAAAGAAGATCTTCAATGATGAATCCTTTGTCAGCCATCACTTCATCACCTGACTCAAGTAAGGGAAGGATTCCACTGATCTTTGTTATCTCCTTGTCAGAGATGCTTCCAGTGTACAGCGGCGAGAAGAATGTCACTAATCCATTGGGAGCAACTCCGATCAGTCCCTTTAAGGTTGTCCTGTTCTTGTAGTGGGAGAACGTTTCTGATTGCAGGGTCAGTGAAGAGGCTGCTGCCACAGCAATCTCAGTGCAGTCCAGTATCACGCGGAGATTGGGACAGTACCTCTTGAACTTTTCTGGCATGATAGACTTCACCTTCTCCCTACTCACCCAAAGAGGAAGCGTCCCCAGAATTAAGAAGAGGTAATTGGCCCAGGTGATGGT
>JAODJU010004464.1:0-12085 GCA_026776725.1 Gnathonemus echidnorhynchus
CCTGATACAACCCATATTCCTCTTTAAAGACTTCTGTGCACACTCCAGAGTGAACTGAAGCTTCACTGACATCAATGCCATTCTCGGTCAGATCTTGCTCATAAAATATAAGATTGCCTTTCTCAAGGTTGTCAAAAGCCAGTTTACCAAGTTTTAAAAGGAATTCCTTGCTGTGTTCCTTAAGCTTGGTTTCATAGTTTTTCATATACTTGTCTTTTTTTAAACTTGCCTGAAAGATCAGAAAGTGTGTGTACATTTCAGTCAGAGTCCTTGGAATTTCTCCCCTGTCAGTCTCACTAAAAAGTGTCTCAAGAACAGTAGCTAAAATCCTGCAGAACACAGGTATGTGGCACATGATGAAGAGGCTCCTTGATGATTTCACATGTGTGATAACCCTGCTGGCTAGGCTTTGATCACTAAATTTCTTCCTGAAATACTCCTCCTTCTGGACATCACTGAACCCTCGTATCTCTGTCACCCGGTGGATGCAGTCAAGAGGTATCTGATTGGCTGCTGCTGGCCGGGAGGTTATCCAGAGGAGAGCAGATGGAAGCAGATTCCCTTTAATGAGGTTAGTCAACAGCACATCCAGTGACATTTTCGTTGTTACATCAAACCAGCTCTCATTGTTCTGAAAATCTAGAGGAAGGCGACACTCATCCAGACCATCAAAGATAAACAAGACTTTGTCCATAAACAGCTCAGTGGATTGAAATGATTTCAGTTCTGGGACAAAGCGATGAAGCAATTCAATCAGACTGTATTCATCCTTAATCAAATTCAGGTCCCGGAAAGGAAGAGCAAATATGAAATGTACATCCTGGTTTGCTTTTCCTTCTGTCCAGTCAAGAATAAATTTTTGCACAGAGACTGTTTTCCCGATACCTGCCACCCCTTTAGTGAGTACAGTTCTGATAGGTGTCTCACGCCCACATAAGGGTTTAAATATATCATTGCACTTGACTGTAGTATCTTCTGTTCGCCTTTTCTTGGATGCTGTTTCAATCTGTCTCACTTCATGTTCATCATTGACTCCTGCAGTTCCACCTTCAGTTATGTAGAGTTCTGTGTAAATCTCACTGAGAAGTGTTGGTTGTCCTCCCTTAGCTTTCCCTTCAAATACACACTCATATTTCTGCTTCAGGTTACTTTTGATCATGCTGAACATGAGCTCCCCTGAGGAAAAATGAATGGAAACATTAATCCCAACTTTATGACCTTAACGCCTTCCGAGCCCTAACCTTAACCATAAGTTACCAAACAAAATACGAGACTTTTGGCGTTTTTAGTTTTTTGATTGTATTCACAGATGTTTGTGGGGACATGAGAAATGGTCCCCACAGCATAAGAATAACAGGACATTTTTGTTGGGATACCTAATCCCCCCCACACAAAGACTTTTTACTATTTCATTGTGCTTAAATTAAACTTTAAATTTCACATCCTACATATTTTGACTGAAGCCCCAGATATCTGTACAGCAGTTCCGGCCCCAGCTGATGTGGAGCCCTAGGAGAGCATCACCACCAGCGCCCCCTGCCTAAGGCAAAGTGAAATTGGCTGGCAAGTCGGCGCCCCCTCAGAAGGTGGTGCCCTAGGCGGCCGCCTATGTTGCTTATAGGACTGACCGGCCCTGGCAGGTGTGGCATTAAACCCAGCCAATAACAGCACCTAAGCCAGATTATAATATTTAATTCCCAAAGAAAGCAGCAAGAGAAATTACAGCTGACTGGCATTCATGCACAAAACCTCATTCAATGAGCACGTTGCTCACATGATAATGCTTTTTGCTATGCATATAAGACTAATCAGTAATAAAAATAGAAAGGTTTTAAACTATTAGTTAAAGGGGGATGGCAACAGAAAAGCATTTTATTTGACTATTACAGTTTACTATCCTGAGACAGACGCAGTGGATGGTTCATGCAGGTGCAGCAGGACACTAAAGATAAAGTGTATTTCTGACAATGATGCTGTAGGTTATTCCTGATCCCAAACACCTGAACAGTATTTCAGACTTTCCCTAATGAATTTACACTGGGAGTAACTGACGTTAATTCTAGCTATTTATTAAATTAGCAAATCCCGAATTATCCAAGGTAAGCTAGTTACACTCTGCTCCACGGACCACAGACAGTAACACGGTAATTACTCAGATTAGTGATTATTACCTCTGTCTTTTTCCTGTTCTTCCTCTTCTTCTCTTCCTCCTTTTCCTCCCTGGGCAATGGATGGCTTTAGTCTTTCTGACATGATAGTGTCTGTTTGAATTATATACCATTAATCGTGTCACACGCTTATCAATCGTATCAATGTCACTTAAAAACACATACTGTACA
Organism: Gnathonemus echidnorhynchus; assembly: GCA_026776725.1. Lineage (NCBI taxonomy): Eukaryota > Metazoa > Chordata > Actinopteri > Osteoglossiformes > Mormyridae > Gnathonemus > Gnathonemus echidnorhynchus. Next base: position 2,340 of record JAODJU010004464.1, read on the forward strand.
GTTTGTGATACAGAGGGGGGGGGGTGTCAGGCAAAGCAAAAAATATCCCTTATTTAATAAGGTTCGCTTATTTAATAAGCTTTTTACTATTTTGAAATAATACTGTAAAATTGTAGTAAATCAATATAGTAAAAGTCAATTTTCCCCCCTAACAGTATAGAAAAAGGAGGAGTTCATTTTTCAAGAAATTATAGAGGTTACAATTTGGATAAAAAATAATAAAAGTTAAGAATATGATTACCCTTCTGCAGGTATTCATTCAGTCTCTGAGCAAGATCAATCAGGTTCATCTTCTTCAGGATTATAAGCATGACATTGAGAGCATCAGCTTCTCCGTAGTAATCTCTCATCTTATTGGTGAGGTCTATTCTATCCAAGCCCTTCACCCGACCCCAGGGAAGGGACTTTAACTCTTTATACTTTGTGTCACTCAGTTTGAATTTAAACTCCTTCAGCTCTTCATCACCGAACTCCTTTAGATAATCCAGCAAGAGGTCGGCAAGTGAGGTCTGGGTCTGCAGAATGTCGGAGATGAGTCCATGAGACTCACAAACCCGTACATGGTCACTACCACACATGCACTGACCTTTCCATTAACAGAAGGTAGGTTTCCTGCTCACAGTCTTATATGTCTGCAGGAGACACCTGCTGTGATTCTTTCATTACTATAAGAAGCACACGTGTGTGTTTCTATTCTGCATTATTGTTAAACATTTATTTAACCAGGTTAGTCCACTGATGTTTAAAATCTCTTTTAAAAGAGAGACGGGTCCAGTGTAAATAGCAATAAAAATAGTTTAGTTCCAACAGAGCACATTGAAACAATAAGGTCAAAAACAAAATACACTAAAAACATCAAATTAAGACAACATCCAATATAATCATATACATTTTATATTAAGTTATGCTGTTCTGTTACAATATATCAATAGCATTTCGTGTAGCACAATACAGTAAGAAAATAGCCTGAGGAAGAGCACTGCAGTGAGTGAGCTTTTTGTCTGCTAAGTTATTCTGTTCAGTTACAGTACGTCTGTAACATTTGGTGCAGTGTGGTATGGTAAGGAAGTAGCCTGAGGAAGAGCACTGCAGAGAGCAAGCTTTTTGTCTGCTATTTTCAGCAACCTTCAGCTGAAGATAGTTACTCAGCTTATGGTTTCCTGCCTTTCAGTGTCAGGTTCTCACAGACAACATGCATCTTATGCTGAGACGTTATAGCCAAACCTCTCCATGGGAATGATGAGCCATTGCTTAGATGATTATGGCTGTAAAGAAACCAGTTCCTCTGTATCACAGTCTGACTCTGTAATAAAGACCAAAGGCAATGTTAGCTTTATATTCAAAAGTTGGTTTACCAGCTGTAATATCTTTCGACCAAAGCAAACTAGGCAGTTTTTACTCACACGCAGGCAGTTTATAATCACAGGCAGAAATGTCCACTGATTTGGACTAATAACTATGGGCCGTCTACCGTGTGCGTAAGTCAAAAAAGTGCGTAGCCATTGACATGAGCACTTTTAAGCACTTTTCCAAGTATTTGCTCTGGTGAACTGTATTTGTCACAGACCGGGGTTAACAGACTACAATAATAATAGATACTTCATTGGTGCCCATGGGGAAATTGCATTCATGCCTCCCCCAACTTGCCCTTCATAGGTGAAAGCAAGCTGGCTGCAAAGGGCAGCCACGCACAACAGTACCCAGAGAGCTTGGGGTTAAGGGCCTTTCTGAGGGACCTGCAGAAGTGTGGAGGCCAGGCTCGAACCAGCAGCCTTCGGATGTCAAGCACAGAGGTTTAGCCCACTTAGCCACACACTGCCCCAAAAATAGGGGCAAATCCTTCGTTCTTTCATTATCCATTAAGCAGATAAAAGTTTATTGAGTGTGTTGAGAAGACAGGTCTGCTGCATCTGTCCGTTTGTCAGCTGATCAGGAGAAGTGGTATGTGGGAGAAAGGGGCATTAGAATGGGAGGATTTAGGACCCTGGGTGGCAGAGTGCATGAAAAGGAGTGAGTGGGTGCATGTGGAAGAGGGAAGGTGGATGAGTGGAGACGGACAGGTACAAAGGTACAAAATAGATCAGTGTGTGGAAGTAAAGAGAAAGGGGGATGCAGAAGGAGGTAAGGGGAAAGGTAGTGATCCACTGCCAGAGTGATTAGGGGAGGTACCAGATTGCTTGTGGGCAAAAGGGAAAAATGATTTTGGCCGAGTGGTGTGAGCTGAGCCTTTGGTGGTCCACCCCAAGTCTGACTTTCAGCCACACAAGGCCCAGAATTAAGGCCTCCTTAATTCTCCTATCTTACCTGTGAAAAAGGCAAATGGTACTTGACGGTTTGTACAAGATCTGAGGGGTGTAAATGCAGCCATACACCCCAGGTCTCCTATTGTACCCAATCCGATTACGATTCTGGCTTCCATACCAGCAGAAGTCAAATGGGTTTCTGTCATTGACTTGGCTAATGCATTCTTTTCTATCCCAGTAGATCCGGATTCCCAGTATTGGTTTGCCTTCACCTTTCAGGGGAAGAGGTGGACTTGGACAGTGATGCCCCAGGGCTACACAGAGTTACCTAGCGTGTATGGACAGGAGCTGGCAAAAAATTTGGAGGGGTTTACTGCGCCTGGGGGTAGCACACTGGTACAGTATGAGGATGATTTGTTGCTTTGCTCTCACACTTGTGAGTCCTGTAAACAGTGCACCATAGCTATGTTAGACTTCCTGGCAAGAAATGGGCACAAGGCCTCCAAAGAAAAGCTGCACCTGGTGTCACAAAGGGTTAAATACCTTGGACATGTGTTGACAAGCGAGGGAAGATCATTAGGACCAGACCGAGTGGCCTCCATACAGGAGATGCCCAGACTAGAGACTAAATAGCAATTGCTTTCAATCCTAGGCATGATTGGCTATTGCAGGCCTTGGATTCAGGATTATGCACAGAGGTCACAGCCCTTGGTTGATTTGACGATTGGGTTAGGACTGACAGACTGACCTGGACACCCGAAGCTGAAGACGCCCTGATTGATGTAAAACAGGCGTTAATGTCAGCCCCAGCTTTGGGGGTGCCTGACTATAGAAAGTCATTTGTGCAATATGTGGACGAAAAAAAAAGGGTTCATGACTTCAGTTCTGACTCAGTATCACGGGGGAAGGTGCAAACTGGTTGCATACTACTCAAAGCGTTTGGACTCGGTGGCTCGAGCATTACCCCCTTGTCTTCGAGCGGTGGCTGCAGCAGCTGAGGCGGTGATGGCAAATGCAGATCTAGTGCAGCTGCACCCACTGACACTTCGAGTTCCCCATGCGGTGCATGCAATCCTGACACAGGCCAGGACATCTCACTTGACGCCTGCGTCAGAATGTTGCTAACACTGGCAAATGTGACTGTGGAAAGGTGCTCTGCTTCAAATCCAGCGACCCCCCTTCCCACGGGGGTGGACGGGGAACCGCATGATTGTTTACAGGTGATTGACTGTGTGTGCAGACCTAGGCCGGATCTAACCGACATCCCATTGGAAGGAGAAACCATCCTGTTTATCGATGGGAGCTCTTTGAGGCTGGAGGATGGAAAAGAACGGAGTACGGTGTGATGGGGAAGGCGTGTGGCGGCATTCTGGGACTAACTGACCATATCTCCCTAGGTCTGCGAATCCAGGAACGGCCAAAGCCGTTCATGGCCTGGATCATGTGTCCCGTGACGGGATGGTGGCAGCTGTGGCTCGGGTGTGGCATGCCCCTGGGTTTGCCACAGCCGCTGCCCAATTCTGCAGAAGTGGACAGTGTGCATGAAATTCAATGTGGGAAAGGGCATTCCAACTAACCCTGCAGTGACCCCAAGTCCTCAAATCCGGTTCGATCACCTACAGATGGACTTCATTGAGCTAACGCCATGCAAGGGATATAAGTATTGTTTGGTGATTGTAGATCTGTTTTCCAGATGGGTGGAAACATTCCCTTGCCGCTGCCCTGATTCTCTGAGTGTGGCTAAATGTCTGCTAAAGGAGGTGATTCCTTGGTTGGGCATTCCAGACTGTGTGTTTCCGACTGTTTAATTCAAGCAAGCATTTAACCTCTTCCTCTCCACCTGTACGCTCTATGGCTTATGTTAACTTCTCTGTCCTTGGTGATTTCCTGCTAGTGGCACCGCCACACTCTACGTATATCCATGGTTGCAAAGACTCTCTTAAAGGTTATACTGTTTTGTCTCTTTCTGAGGCGTAAGTTGATTGGTATTGTTATCTAGCTTATCTTGTCCCTCCTATACGCGTGTTGCCCAAGGCGCAGATGCCTTTGACTGTGCGTACATATTCACGCAGCAGACGGTCTCTTAGTCGGACTGAGAAATGGTTTGGGGTCTTTATTCCATCCTTTGGAGTGGCAGATCTTCAGACAGAGGTGCCTGACCTACAAACTGCTGTTGAAAAGGTAGCAAATCAGACACTTGATAATGTGGAGGCAGTTAAGGGTGAATTGTCCGCGGTTAAGCAGGTAGCTCTGCAGAACCGTATGGCGTTGGATCTCCTATTAACTGAGAAAGGTGGTGTTTGTGCTATAGTTGAGAAAGAATGTTGCACGTACATCCCTGATTCCTCTCAGGCTGTGCAGGATCTGGAGAACGTTTTGCACAAACATATGTCTGAAATACATAAAGAGTACAGTTGGGACAATTGGTTCTCCTCACTAATTCCTGGATTATCCGTTTTTTTCAAACCGTTAGTGTTTAGTATATTGCTTTTGCTCGTAGTGTTGCTGCTACTCATATTGCTGTTTAGGTGTTGTTCTTGTATTCTGTCTTCACAGGCAAAGTCTGGAATGTTTCTGCGGGCTCCCCCTGCTGTTGACATGGAAGCGCCTTGCCTCCCTGCTTGGGTCTTCGACACGCAGCCCCCAGTTGCCATCATTGTGTCCAGCAATGCTAGTTCCGGTGGTGACACATGTTCCATCCAACCGCCACCGGCCCGCTTTGTCAAGTCGCGCTTCCGTCCGGAGGACTACTATGCAGTGGACTCTGATTATTTGTGAACGTTGCAGGTCTCACGTGTTCAAAAGGGGGGAGTGTGGATGTAGAATTGGACATTGGTTGGCCCGGGAGGGGAGGCATATTGGGTCTGTTATGTCTTAGGCCTTAGGCAAGAAGAGATTGTTTTGAATACTGTGTGACCTCGCTTTGTGATAGCTGCCTGCAGTTAGTTCCGCAGACCCTGAAGAAAGCTCGGACCTTGGAGAGGCAGACAGTGGAGCAAAGGGGGAGTGAAACCACCTTCAGGAAGAGACTCGAAGCCGCCCCAACTGGTACACAAAGAGTTGTAGCTTTATAAAGTAGTTGCAGTAGACAATATATAACATGTTATACGGTAGTGCAAATGTATAAGTGATTGTTACACTAATCATACTAATCATATGTAAACCATGTATTTGCATAAGTAATCATACTAGTCATATGTTAACCTTGTATTTGCAGTGATTCGATGACAGTACGTCAATGTGTTAATCATTAATCAATGGAACACCCAAACATCAACAGTGATTCAATGTCGTAGAACAAATATCTATATGCATATCTCAAAATGGAGTCTAGAAGTCGAGACATATGTCGGTAAATTGAGCAAGATGGGTGGATTTTACCTTGCTACCAAAGTGAACCAATAGAGCAGGAGAATTATGTTTGTTATACGTTTGAGCTTGGGTTGTTGGTGTTTTGTGACCAATCAGGACTTAAAACATCCTTAGAGGGATTGCGGGTTATGGTTTATTAACTGGTTACTCTCTGTGCTCAGGGTGACTTGGTACCAAGAGCCAGAGTGTGACGGGAGCACTTTGCTGGATTGCTCGAATAAAAAGAGATTCCTTTACTCACCAACTGAGAGGTCCGGACTTTTATTCTAAGTGACTCTCTGAGTTATCAGAGAGACTAATTTATAATTTAAGTACCACATGAGGTGTCTTGTTTGCATTTGGAAGATTGAGGTGTGAACATACAACATGCGGTCAAAGGAACTCAGTATGCAGGTGAAACAGACCAACCTGAGGCTGCGAACACAGAAAAAAACAATTTGAGAAATTGCCACAACATCCTGAGAAAGAAAGAAAGCATTGGTGAACTCAGCAACACAAAAAGGTCTGGACGTCCACGGACGACAACAGTGGTGGATGATCGCAGAATCATTTCCATGGTGAACAGAAACACCTTCGTAAGAGTCAACCAAGTGAACAACACTCTCCAGGAGGTAGGTGTGTCAATATCCAAGTCTACCATAAAGAGAAGACTGCATGAAAGCAAATCCACCGAAATGCAGCCAAATTGATTGGGCGGCATTTCATAATACAAATGGACAATGACCCAAAAAACACAGCAAAAACAACCCAGGACTTTAATAAAGCAAAGAAGTGGAATATTCTCAAATGGCCAAGTCAGTCACCTGATCTCAACCCCATTGAGCATGCATTTCACTTGCTAAAGACTAAACTACAGACAGAAAGACCCTCAAACAAACAGCAACTGAAAGCTGCTGCAGTAAAGGCCTGGAAGAGCATTTAAAAGGAGGAAACCCAGCGTCTGGTCATGTCCATGAGTTCAAGACTTCAGGCAGTCATTGCCTGCAAGGGGTTTTCAACTATTAGAATTGAACATTTTATTTGCAGTTATATTAATTTCTCCAATTACTTATGAGCCCCTGAAAGGAGGAGATTGTGTAGAAAAATTACTTTAGTTCCCCACATTTTTATGCAATGTTTTTGTTCTACCCACTGAATTAAAGCTGAAGGTCTGCACTTCAACTGCATCTGACTTGTTTCTTCTAAAATTTATTGTGGTAATGTACAGAACTTAAAAATTGCAAAACTTTGTCTCTGTCCAAATATTTATGGTCCTTGCTGTAGTACTGAATAAAACGGGGAGTACTGTACCAGCACCTGGTGCTAAATAACAAGGGCAGCACCTACACATAGTACTGAGTAACAAGGGGAGTACCAGCATGTAGTACTGAATAACAAGGGGAGTATTGGCACCTGGTGCTGAATAATTAGGGGAGTGATCAAGGACTGTATGCCATTGATGTTAGTCTCTACCACAACTGACTGTTATTTTTCAGGATCTTTCAGGTTGCCTGAGTTCATTGCTGTATGCTAACTGGCTCTTTGCCTTTAGTGCTGCAGAACTATTTACATGTGTGTAACTCCAAAGGAATCCTGAAGGATTCTCTCCTGTGGTTGGGGTCCAGCAGTGTTAGTATGAGCAGCTCTGGGTGAATTATTTTTGTGGGAGGGGGGCTAAGCTGAGAGAAGAAACAGAATTTCCATTACTGAGGAAGGCTAAAGAATCCTGTTTGTCATTCCATCCCCTTTATCCTTCCTTCCATCTAGGGCACCTCTCCATAGGTGAAACTTGGCTGCCCACCAAAAGAGTCCCACACAGGGAAAGACCTGAAATAAACCAAAGCTTCTGAAACATCTATTGACCAAGCCACAAAAGCAGAACCCAGCAAATCAGCAGGCAGCAAGCTTTGCTATATCTGGGGTTTAATATTGTTTCCCTATTCGATCGCAGTGAATTAAAAAAAAAAAAAATCTGTTAAATCAAAGGCAGTACGATATCATGCTATGCAAATATACATCCAGGGGAGAGCGGGGGGGACAGCTGAGGGGAAAAGTAATGACTGAAATAGTGATGGTAATAATAAGTAGAAATTGGGAAAATAAAAATAGACAAATAGTTCAATTCAAGAAATATGGCCCCAGCATACAACCCCCAGTCAGCCCTGGATTAGCTGCACGTCCTGAAGCCAACTTTGAATGGTGGAGCTGGATGAATTATTAATCCGGGCCGCAGATGGTTCAAGCAGCAGCAAAGTAAGGAAGGTGAACTTCAGACAGGGAACGGCACGGTCAGGGGATTCCAGAGAGAGGGTCATATAACAACTCAGCCACCAAGGAGGCGGACATCAGGAGCATCTGCTGGGAGCGAGAAAGGGGGAGAGAGGAGAAGTGCAGAAGAAGAAAGACTGCAGAGGACAGAGGGATGGAAGAGGAAAGAACTGATGAGAGAGATTTGGCCACGTGATCCCAAAGAACAGCAGGAGGAGGAGAGTCCCAGAACATATGGAGAAAGGTGTCAGGGACTAGAAGGGGCCAGAGACAACACTATGGGTCAGGATCTAATCCCATGAGATGGCATTTCCTGGGAGTGAGGTACAGTCTATGGACACATTCACATTGTGTTTGCTGAGGTTTGGGATTCTTAGAACAGTTTTTAATATTTTGAAAAATGATACTGCAGGATAAAACAGGGGTGGGGGAGAGCTCCATCTGCCAGGCAGAAACGATGGAGAGAGGTTTATGAGAGGATTTACGGAGGAGGGAATAGAGACTGGACACAGGCTTAGGACTTGGGGAAAGAGACAAAGCAAATCTGCACAGCGGGGCATCTTGCCCTAACATTTAATGTCATCATAAGTTAAATATAACGTTAGTGGAATTAACAAACCTCCTCAAATTAAATAAACATCTAGCTAACGTTATTGTAGATTGGTTACTGTTACCACGAAAACCATCCCTGACGCAGCCCTTGTATCTCCTGGCAAATGATGTGGCAAGAATTTTATAATCATTATTCAGGAGGGTAATGGGATGTCAGTTGTGTAATATGGTGAGATCTTTTTTACTTGGGAATTAATGTAATAACACCCTGAGTTACTGTAGGGGGAAGTTTGTCTTTATCTATACTTTCTATAAAAACATTAACTAAGGAAGGACATGGAAAAATCCCTTCGTAGCACACTACATCTTGTAGCACCACTTAAGAAGATAAAGCATAGAGATAAGAAACCTGCCCCCTGGTGCTCTGATCATACACGTGAACTTAAACAGGCATCACGCAAGCTAAGCGCAAATGGCGCTCAACTAAACTAGAAGTTTTCAAATCTGTCTGGAAAGAGAGCCTCTCTAAATATAGACAAGCACTAGTGACTGCTAGGTCTGTGTATCTCTCCAGATTAATAGATGTGAACAAAACAAATCCTAAATTTCTATTTGAATCCGTGTCTAGGTTAACACAGAATTCTTCATTAAACTTGCAAGTCCCACAAGCTCTTAAGAGTGATGACTTTATTACATTTTTCAATGGTAAAATAACCAAGATTAGAAGGACCATCCAGTGCACATCCGTAGCTACATATGGCTGCCAGCCTCTTGGTAGTCTTGTGCCTACCAATAATGTGACCTTTGAATCTTTCCTTTCTATAAAACACTCAGAACGTTTCAGCTTAGTTACCTCCTGTAAATCCTCTACTAGCCTCGTAGACCCAATTCCTACAAAATTCAAAAAGGAAATTGTACCACAGATTAGCACTACCTTGGTAAATGTGTTAAACTCATCTCTTAGGCTTGGATTTGATCCAAAACCTTTTAAAATGGCTGTTATTAGACCCGTCCTAAAGAAACCAAATCTTGAATCTAGTGATTTAGGAAATTACAGACCTATCTCAAATCTTCCATTCATTTCAAAGATTATGGAATAGGTTTTAATCCATCAGCTGTCTTCCTTCCTACAGAAAAATAATATTAATGAATTATATCAGTCTGGCTTTAGACCAAACCATAGCACAGAAACCGCTCTAGTCAAATGTAGGATCACACATGCACATATCACAGGGCTTAAATTCCAAGTGGCCTGGAGACAAGGCCGAGCCTGGTACGAGAGGCACCAAAGGGGGGTTACACACATAAACACACACACACACACACACACAC
>JAODJU010004465.1:0-25996 GCA_026776725.1 Gnathonemus echidnorhynchus
TAAAACCCTGGGTTCCTTTAAATCAGAGCTAGATAAGATTTTAACGACTCTGAGCTATTAGTTAAGTTCTCCCCAAATGAGCTTGATGGGCCGAATGGTCTCCTCTCGTTTGTAAATTTCTTATGTTCTTAGCTAAATCACACCAGAACCAAGCCAGGCTGGACTGAGGCCTACTAAGGAGAGTTAAGGAAAATTAATTTTGTTGAACAGTTTATAGTTGAGTATCTTCTAAGCTACCTCACTAAGAAGAAATGGGAATCACAGATATGCAGTCTTTATTTGTATTATCTCTTTTCAGTCCCATGTTTATGCTGCAATCAGTTGGAAGATGGATATATATTTTATTTTATTAATTCAAAGCATTCCAAGAGGTATCTTTTAGGTTTATGTTAACAGTTCCTACCACAGATGGTGATATAGCAGCATTTCTGTCAAAAAAAGACTCAATATTCTGGAGAGACATATTGGCATGAATGATGCTGGCTGATTTGTACTGATTATAGCATCCATTACTCTTCTCTCATGTTACTCATATATCCACAGCACATTTATATAATCTTAAAATGTAATTAAACTATACAAACACAGTTTTATACATGATGTATTTTTCAAAGTTTTCTCCACAGTTTTGTGTTTAATGTACTATTCTTTGTGGATGGCCACTCCAAAAATGCAGACAATGTGGTAAACAGCAGATGTGGCTAGAGCGTTTTGCTATAGGTGGCTTTGGCAGGTATGAGCTCTTTTATAGTTATACTTTATTAATCCCCATGGGGAGAATTGTCTTTTTGCCTACCCTGTCTCACTCTTCTTGGGGGTCCCAGCCAGTACACAGCACCTGGAGCTGGGGGTTAAGGGCCTTTCTGGGGGGCCCACGGACATACTGTATGGCTGACTATTCTGCCAAGGTTGGGGTCCAGCATCCTTTTATCTAGTGAGTGTGTAACTTCCTTCACCAGAATAAAATGACAGACACAGAAGCTCAACCCACTGAGCCAGAAACCACCCCTATTTATTTATGTATTTATTTTATATAATTATATTATATTATATTAGTGACCATGCTGTATGCTGTTTCTCTGCACATCAGAAAATGCCCATTTGCTCACTTGGACCTTGATGGATGAATATCAGACCCAAGTTACTGGGCCAGAAGCCTTCTATGCATTCATTTGGATTCTCACAAACAAAATATTCACTCCTGCTGCCCCCTGATAACGTGACTAAAGGTCACAGAATGTTGAATTATGTATTCAGAATGATTCCCAGGGCAATTTATGCTCAGGTGCTGGGCTGAGTGGTTGTTTCCTGAGAGGTAGAATATGAAACTGACTGTGCACAGAACTGCCATCAACAGCACCATGATAATATGATGCTTAGCTCATGGTGTTATTGCATAAACCATGTCCTCATTTCACAAAACGTACAACAGGAGTATATCAGGCATTGGTTTAAATTATAGTGGCTACAGGCTGTATACATTCTAATACTGTCTCTGCTGAATGATTGCTCAGTGTTGTCATGGGATGAAAGCGCAATCACCTCACACAGTCCTCCTTACAAATATTATATTGATTATGATGTGCTATAGCAATTATGTATAGAGTGTGTTTACCTGGATTTGTGTATTTATCATAGACTAACCTGTTGGATAACTTTTCTTGTTCCCCTTTTCATTGTTGAGCCGTACAAAGCTGAGAGACAATGATATTTGACAATGATATGCCATGACCATCTAACATAGTGTGACAAAGCCGGATAAGCGATGAATGATTTGGCCTTTCTCCATACCAGAAACCACCAGTGCCAAAAACCACCTTTTGAATGGGCTACTGAATGCTGCATTCTGCTGCTACTGAAATGCCATATCATTGTACATTGAAGGAGTGTGAAATTTTACAGCTGTGTTAATAAATTGTACTTACAGGAAAAATGATTTGCATTAAATGTGCAAACAGTGCATCTGTCACGCCCACAGGGGCGGGGCCACAACGCAACAGGCTATCATCGCAATCCAGCCAAGCTACTTAAACCCGGCACAAGCTCCAAGGGTTGCGAAGTATTGTTGCCATACCTATGACACTTACCGAGCGCTTTTCTGTCTTTTGTCTAACCCTCCTGCCCTGCCTGCATCGTCGTCTCCTGTCGTCGTGCCTCCCCAGCTCCCCTGATCATCTCCGCCTGCCCACCCGATCCTGCCTGCCCTGCCGTCCTGGTTTTCCTTCGTCCGCCTTCCTGTCCCATCGTTCCCGCGTCTCGTCTCTTTCTGTAGGATTGACCACCTCGGCTTCTGACCTCCCGCGACCAACCCGACTCTCCGCCTGTCTTGCCCCTTCGGATTTGGCTGCACCCGGCTTTATTCTAAATAAAACGTTCTCCTGCAATAAGGGGTCTGCTTTATCTCTGATCGCTAGACGTAACAGCGTCTTTTGATAGCATATTTTTGCAGTTTTTGGAGATTTCTCCATTGGGAACTGCAAACATTTAGAAAGTTAACATTTCTCAATATTTCATATCTAGCTAGCTGCTTGGTTTGCTTGCTGTAGGCTAATAAGGCTACTTTTAATTCAACTCATTTTTCTTAAATCAAGCTTATTACAGAGTAAGATGGGGTTGTCTCCTAAGCAGTATCATGCAAAATCCCAGTGAGCAGATCCACTACAGTGTCATGTCTTATGGCAAACACAAGAAGGATCTATATGGCAGCTTATTCTTCGCAGTCAGTTCTGTGACAGAAATACATTGGATTTGATTTACTGCCTGACTGGGTATTTATTCTATTTCCAGCTCTGAATCGTCACTCCTGAGGTAGTGGCTCCAGACATCTTGAATGAAAAAACAAAATTGAAGGGCTTGTGTGGTTTCAGGACAAGCCCTGATAGGGATGGTTTTCGTTTAACGGTGACACTTTTGTCTGTTACAGTGCCTGTTAAAATCACCTTTTATCTAGTCAGTTTCTTCTCCAGAAAAAGAGTTCCGAAGTGTCATTTGATACCCTCTGCACTGTCATGGAATTTTACACAAGTTTCCTGAAACCCAGTCCCATCTAATTTTATTTAATGAGTAAAAATGATGAAATTTTTCTGGTCAAGGCAGTTCTATGGAAATTTAATATATTCTTTTAACAAATTAACTATTACTGTAATGTAACTTTAAACATTAGTTCACATATGTTTAAATATTAAAACAATGAAAAGGCTTGAACAAAACCAGTATTATGTGAACTGCTTGGACACCAGATGGGGAGGAGAGGGAGACACTTGACGTCTTCCAGCTCAGTCCCTCCCTTTTTGGAGATGCAGGGCACCACATTCTGCAGCCCATATGTCCAGACGTCAGGGCTCCCCATGGCTCTTTTATATCAAGAGAGAGTTGGAGGACTGATAGGAGTAAGATATACCCTCAACTTCTTTGTTAATTAACTTATAGGGAAAAATACTGCTTATCTTCTTACTGTCCTCTTTGCCTGGAGGCAGACTATAGGAAGAGTAAGAGAACTAATGTTGCTAAGGGGCCAGAAATTTGAATATAGATTTTTTTAAATGAATACAAATACAGGGGACTTTTGTGAAATAAGGCGGCCCACTATTTTCTACCCTAAAATTTCACTGGGAGTGGTTATTACTCCTTTCCTGCATCTGTTTTTATCATTTTATTAATTCACAAAACCTCCGACATCTAATAAAACAACTGCATGATTCAGAGGATAATTCACAACAATTTTCAACTTTGCAAAGAAATTAAGATAATTTGTACAACTATACAATCTCTAGAGAGAGAGAGAGAGAGAGAGAGAGAGAGAGACTGGAGGTGTATACATTGTGGAAAGGAGATCGCTAGAGAAATCCACGGACTGATGGATGAACTGATGAGCACACTTTTGGGGGACAGGAGGAAATGAGAGAGGGAAACCTGTCACCAGCCCGCACTGCAAGCCTGTATAAAACATACGAGTTTTTTTTTTACAGACACCCTGTAACTGACAAACAAAGCGTAGGCCTATATGTTCACATTATGGACTAAAGTTCAAAAACTGTGAATGAGGTTCACAAGCTGTACAGTACAAATTTTAAATAATTTGTTATTTGTGATACAATGCACAATGCAACACTTTTGATTGGATGGGCCAGCTATCAATCTGGCTGGTACTGGCCCATCCAGTCCTTTGTTTGACTTTGCCCCTGATATACAGATACACACACACACACACACAGTACCACACTTGAATTCACAGAACTCATGATTCATGTGTGTGGTGTGTGTGTGTGTATGTATATGAATGAATCTGAATGAATTCATTTAATGAAATTGTTATTGTTTTTGGTAGTGACATCAAAATTAATAATTATACTAACTAATGAAATACAAAGGAAAGACCAAGGGACCAAGAGGGTTTGGAATTATACTAAGTCTTATGGATGCAAGACTGTTGCTCCATCCATTGAGGCATCGAGAGTACAAGAACTGCAAAGAAAAAAAAAAACAACAAACTTTAACCTTTATAATAAGTAAGTAAGGCACAAGATTAATCTGACATTGAATTATTATATTACAATGTTATTATAATATTACAAAAGGTGATATTACAATGAAAAATGCAAATAACATAAAAATAATTATATAATACCTGCTTTATTTGTGTATTTCACATTTTTGTCACGTTAAATGACATTGGGGCCAATGCGTGGCTCAGTGAGCTAAGCTTGGGTGTGACTGCTCTTCACTACCAAGTTTGCTCTCACCTATGTATGCACTTGTGTGTCATGAACAGCAAGATGGGAAAGACGAAGAAAGCATTTCCCAAAGGGGATCAATGACAGTCTCATCATCATTATGACTAAAATACATTAAAATACATACTGAAGACACCTGGGACATGTGGAAATCCACTGTTTCCCATCAAACAAAATGAGATGGAATGTATAAAATGCATTTTAAAATAAATGCCATTACGCCAGTATATGCATGACTATTTACCAATTCAGAATAAAACTTGAAAAAAAAACAGTGTTTTGCAGTATTTGTATACAATTTGAATCACTATACTGAAGACACCAAAGGCACTTTATACTGAATGTGGGACATGATATGTTCTAAGATTTTTGGGCCATTTTACAGTCACAGTCTACATTTCATTTGATTACCATTGCAGGTTTAACCAAAATTCCTCTTGAGTCATAAAACATGTCCTGCCAGAAATGCTCTGCACTGTCAGTTTCACACCCTTTGTGTTTATACGTGCACAGAAAAATGCAGAATTCTACACATTTCTCCTTCTTTAGCCTGTCACATGCAATCAGAGGCTCTTTCTATTCAACCATGGGAATTCATTGGATTTGGCTCAGTCTTGTGTGCATTTATAATGAATCATTTTCCTGTGGATGAAAATTCAGATCAAGAAGACAACTTGGTAAAATTGAATAAGCACGATAGTCTTTTGAAACGTTCTGTGTGAATATTTGTGTGAAAATTTGCAGGGAGTATCTGTATTTTGATGGGCTGTTGTAGAAAAAGGGATTGTACATTTTTTGAAAATATTTTCTTTTTTCTTTCTTTTTTGTGCTGTACCCCGCATTTGTGTCTATTTCACTCAAAACATTCTTCACATACAAAACAATTCAACATGCAGTCACAAGGTGACTCAGCGTGTAGCACTGTGACCTCACACCTCCAGTAATGTGGGCTTGATTCATGCCCCTAATGTGGAGGTTGCAAGTTCTCCCTATATTTTTTTCCAGTTACACTGGTTTCCTCCAGAACAGAAACGTGAGATGTCGCTTATGCTTCCTGGGATAAGCTGCAGGCTCACCATGACCTTACACTGGATAAACAGATACTGAAAATGGAACGATGTATGTGTCTGCTCCTGTTTTGATTTCAGGACTTAAAATGTACTTTTGAGAATTATGAACTTATGTAAATGAGTAAAATGAGTCTTTTTGTTACTTCTGAAAAATTGGCTCATTTCAATATCAGAAATGTAAGTTATGATGTATTAGCTTTGCTTGATTTAATTGATGACTGGTAAATTTCTAGTAATTGAGTTTGTAACTATACAGATAGATTCAGAAGTGGATGAATAGCCCTGATTAAAATGTGTCTTAAATTATATACGCAGCACTGTGTATGATTACAGAATACTGAAATCTTAAAGCCTTGAAATGGCAATGATTTAGAGCCTGTGCTTTGGGGTCAGGATCTGTGCTTAATACACATGATGTCAGGTTTCTTCCTGTCATATTCTATAAGAGGTTTACCTTATAACAATTGCCTAGCGTTTGCTTTTGTGGAAATGACTTGGAAACAAAAAACCCTATAAAATGATGGGTGAATACAGAAAGTGTCACGTCCTACCTGGCATGTCTGCCTGACCCTCCTGTGTCCTCCCTCACGTATTCATCAGGGGCCACACGTGATGCTTGTTGCCCTGTCTTTGTATTTAAGTGCCCGTTTATCTTGTCCTCACTAGTCTGGTCATTAACGCTGCTCTGTCTGTAAGCCTATGTCCTTCCAGTGTTTAGTCTTCTTATTTCAGTCCCTTATGATCCTGTTTATTTCCAGCCCCAGTTTGTTCAGTTTAGTTTAATAAAAATCCCTTTTTGATTTGACCAACGCCTGGTCTCTAGTCCTTCATCCTTCATGTCATGACAGAATGACTGGACTGCAAAAGAAACTGTGCAGCCTTAATGTCAGGCCCAGCTCCCAGGCTTCCTTACATCCAGATTTCCTGTGTTCCCCAGTTCTGAAACCCAGCAAGGTCTCCAGAGCCTGCAGGATTCACCAGAGTCACTTCTTCTGCAGGCCGGGGACTACTGCTCCCACCTGGACCAACTCCTGGAGTGGGTCCGGTGCTGTATGGGAGAGATGCAGCGAATTCCTGTGTAGCTTGCTGCAGAATCACCTACTGGCTCTTTGCAGCTCACCTCAGAATCGCCCACTGGCTCTGCAGGCCCTCCTGCCATTTCCAATTGCAGGAAGAAGTGGAGGAAGCTAGTGGTGTCTGTAGCTGTCGCTCCCACCTGACCCAGTGTTTTCAGAGTCCTGCCCTGGAGAGGTAACTGCCACACCAGCAGTGCCCAGCTCTAGAGATTTCGCTGCCGCGCATCCAACTCCTGGCCCTGGTGAGATTGGACTCCAGTGCCAGGTCCAGAAGCGGTCGCCACTACGCCTATAGCACCAAGCCCAGGTGAGGTCATCGCTGCTCCTCCAGAGCCTGGCCCAACATGGGCCTCCACTCTACCTGATGAAAGTTCAACCCATGTTCCTGTCCAGCAGTCCCCTCTGCCCCTTCCTGTTCCTGTCCTGCAGTCCTCATGGTGCCCTCCTGCTCCTATCCTGTAGTCCCCTTGGTACCCTCCTATTCCAGTCCTGCAGTCCCCTCGGCACCCTCCTATCCCTGTCCTGCAGTCCTCTCAGCCCCTTCCTGTTCCTGTCCTGCAGTCCTCACAGTGCCCTCCTGCTCCTATCCTGTAGTCCCCTTGGTACCCTCCTATTCCTGTCCTGCAGTCCCCTCGGCACCCTCCTATTCCTGTCCTGCAATCCCCTCAGCCCCCACCATGTTCCTGTCCAGCAGTCCCTTCTGCCCCTTCCTGTTCCTGTCCAGCAGTCCCCTCAGTGCCCTCCTACTCCTGTCCTGCAGTCTCCTTGATGCCGTCCTGCTCCTGCCCTGCAGTCCCCTCAGCGCTCTTTGGTCCTGCTGGTCCTCTCAGGCCCTGCGGTCCAGATGGGTTCCACCTCTCCAGTGAACAGATCCAGGAGGATCTGCATCCCAGGATCATCATCCAGCTTCCCAGGGTATGGAAGATTCCCTGGACGCCCCCGTTTTCTTTAGTTGTGTCGGTGGTTTGATCCTGCGAACCATTTGTGGTGTTTATTCCATGTCCTGTCCGGTGTCCTGTCTATTTCCTGCCCTGTGTGTCTGCCCTGCTGTTTGATTTCCCTGGTCTCCACCCCTGTATGTCCTCCGTAGGGCACACTTTGGGCGGAGGGGTACTGTCACGTCTGCCTGATCCTCCTCTCTTCCCTCACATGGTTCTCATGAGCCACACCTGTTGCTTGTTGGCCCCCGTTAGTCTCTGCATTTAAGTACCAATTTGTCTCTTTCTCACAAGTCATTGACATTGCGCTGTCTGTAAGCCCACGTCCATCCCATGTTTAGTCTTCTTGTTTTGATGCCTCATGCTCCAGTTTTTTTCCAGTCCCAGTTTGTTCAGTTCATGTTTAGTTTAATAAAAAGCCCTTTTTGTTTTGGCCGTCTGCTCTCAAGTCCTTCATGTCATGTCCTTGGTTTTTTTGTATGACTATCAGCAATTTTTCATTTTATCACACTTACAATATAATATATTGGATTATTTCATTTCAGTTGTGCAAGTTTAGTCTGAGGTCTAGCCTCTCATTCAAAATACAAATGTATTGATCTGTTTAAACCTACCTAAAGTTCTTTTGAATTACCCCTTTATCTTCAAATGCTAACAAGAAAACCAGAAAAAACAGACATTTGGATTCCATTCCATCCCTGGATTTTGTTCTTCCAAATGGTCATTGTCGTAATGTTATTTTATTTAATTTGGTACTTAAATACAACAACAACAAATGTATTTTTGTATAGCGCATTTTCACAAACCCTGAAGGGCATTCCTTTTTAAAAGCTAAATCCTGAATCCTGAACCCTCAGAGTAGTTGCACACATGCAATGTATTTAACAGTGGGGCCAATTGATGAAGCTGTCAGCCCCCTAACCACCTGTAGTCATGCAAGAAAAGCATTTTAACTATGAAAGCCAGCCCTCACAACATGGAAAACAAGGTTAAATAATGCAAAGCTGTTTCATTTTCAAGCCAATCAATATTCTTGGACACTTAAAATTTGTCGACAGGTCCCAAGGCCTGCCAATTGCTCATGCTTTTTTAAATCCACATTTAATTATGGCCATATTGATTTTCCTACCATCAACAAGCATTTAAGCAACATAATCCAATCTGGGTTAAAATAACTTGAAAAAATTCAAAGTACATTGTTAATTGATTTATGTTAAGTGCTGCAAGGTGAATTGTAATTGTACATCAATTAATACATTTTAAGATTAAAAGATAACTACAAAAGGAGCATAATTGTCTTGAGGGAGTGATTTAATTTAATATATACACCCGGTTGTTTAACAGCTTAGAAACAAATAGGGGATAACTCTCAATGATAAACCTAATACGAGGTGGTAATGGTTTGCTATTTTAACATGTTTTTCTCCAAATGAAATTCTAATGCATTATAATGCAACAATATATATCCTTCTTTCATGCCTCTTATCTAATACATGGCCACAGTGAGCCGAGCACCTTTTCTTGGAAGCACAGGGTACAAGGCAGTTGACACCATGAATGGGATACTTGTCCATCACAGGGTACGAGGCAGCGGGAACCCTGGTTGAGATACTAGTTCATTACAGGGCACATGTAGGGGACACCCTGGATGGGATACCAGTCTGTCACAGAGCACGAGGTAGAGGACACTACAGTGCTCCCTTCTACACTGCTCACTTCTGAGATCCCCGGCATTAAGAAAGTTATTTTCAGATGGTCTCTTAAGTGTTGAACTTTTCTTTAGCAGTGTCCACAAATAGCTCAAACTAAGTCACAACAAAGCGAAATAGACTTTAAACTGTGAAATGTGTTAGGGTCTTTCCATATACAATGAAATTTCTTTTTAAAATCAGAATCCAAAAGCCTTTGATGTTTTCCAGATGTCAAGTAGTTATAATCAAGCAGAGCAAACCTTTCCTTCATTTTAAATGTATCTGTAGAATGACCATCTTCTCTGACAGTAACAGCACTGTCGCTGGTCAGCTTTTGAGTACAGCAGTCTGAGGGTAATTGAGATTGTGCCACTCCATGGCTTTTCTTTATGCTTGTAATTACATATTGGTTCCATCATGCCATTCCTTCAGCATTACATCTGTGTAGTTTATTTTAACCTCAGACAGTTGGGTTCTTTCAAATCTAAAGGTGCTAAATGACTAGTGCTGAGGAAGCGTGTGTTAAATGACCTGGGCCTGTATTCACAGTTTCTTAAGGCATAAAGTAGCTTCTAATTTGCTTATTTAAGAGAAACTCCTAAAAATAATGGGTGTGTCAGTCCTTAATGTAGGACCTCAAGTTTTTTTGACTAAGAGCACTTCATAAAGCCCCTTAGCGCTAGAACTAAGAAGAAGCCACGAGGAATCCTAAATCACTAAGACCATTTCACCAACAGTCGCAAAAAGGCTGCTATCGATCCATGTTGCAATGTCTTGGAAACATTAAACAAATGCTGAATTGCCTAAAGAATACCACCTCAGTCAGGAGGGAATAATAATTGGTGTGGAACTTGTGAGGGATGCAATAACATCTCCTACAAACTGAAACAACCCAATCTTATACAGTGGAAACTGCTTATGCTGATCATGTCTGTCTTAGTGAAACTGATCGATTTTCGGAAACACGGGCCTTGATGTCTCATACTGTCTTATCTGAATTTTGCCTTCTCTGGAAAGACTTTGAATGAGGGCAAAGAGGTTAATTCTATAGATGAAATCAAATGTCTATATTATGCAATTGGGACTTCAGCCATTAGCAGGGAAGAGCAACTTAGCCTTTAATGAAAGTCCATGGTGCTTCCAACAGCAGGTTAATCGAGTCACTATTTTACATGCAACTGAAAAGTTAAGTAGTATCTATAAAAGGCATGTAATGTGATAATTGTATATATTCCAGTCAAAATTCCAGGACACACCTACTGAAAACCATTTGATGATAATGATCCTAAGCACACCTCAAGGTTATGTAGTAAGTATTATCTTGTGATAATCAGATTGAGTGCTGCGACAGATGACCTGTCCCCAGCAATACCCCTGACATAAAGTAAGAGCAAGGCAGCCAACTTGTGTCCAGCACTTCTGAAAAGTCCTATAGGACTGTCGGAGAACCATTCCAGGTGGCTACATCTGGAAGCTGATTAAATTAATGCAAATTAAGAGTCAGCAATGCTGTCACTGATGCCAAAAAGGTTTTTTTTTGAAGAGTCTAAAATCTGAGAAAATTACAAAAATTTAAAATTTAAAAAAACACATCTTTTTGTTGTTGCAATTGCAAAGTTCATACTTTTCGCAGAATGTTATAATCAGAATTATTATTGCCCTTAGGTGTTTTCAGGGTTCCCCTTCAAAACCTGGAGTGCAGTTATATCATTATTATTGCAGGAGCAATATTTAAGTTTATAAACTTTCCTGGAATGTTCTGGAAAATTTTTGAGAATCATGTATTCTTAATTTAATTGATATTTAGTGGCTGGATATCAGACTTCTGTTTTGACAGGAAGTTAGTATTGTAGATAAAAATGGCATGTCAGTCCAGTCAGGGACTCATTGCTTACTGTTCAATCATTGCTTGTTGTTCGCTGTTGATTTATTGCAACTGGCAACATACATCTGCATGTCTGCTTTGTACCCACCTGTTTACCTGCTTGCTCTTATTTTCCTCTCACTCACCTGTAACCTGCCTGCCACGCCACATGCTCACCAAACTCACCAAACTGGATCTGCTTTCTAAACATACAATTTACATTCAATATCATTGCCTGGATTAAAACTCGTAAAGGACAAGTCAGCGTCTGATTAGTGGTTATTTGTTGTTGTTGGGATTTCCTTTGGAAAACTGCTAATTTGCACGATCTTTAACGACCACGTAGGTGGTGAACTTCATTTCTTTGTATGTTTTAATGTTCCTGACATTAAATGTCATTTATATTATTTACATTCTTCATATGTCTAAATGTTTATTTTCAATAAAATCCTCTTTTGCACTATGACCAACATCTGCAATATGACCAACTGTAACACAAAATCCCTAAAATGCTCACGATTTAATTTATTGCACTCTCAATTTGCTATTTTTCATTTGAATTTATTTATAATATTTATAGCTCCTTAAAAATAGAAGTTGCACTCTTTATTAACCAGTATTGGTCTAATATTGGCAATGGCACAGAGAGGGAAGCAAACAATTTACATGATGCCGCTTCACTTTTGGGGGGCTCTCAAAATTTAATCAGTTCCAGTTTGGCATCCATACAATGTCTCTGGTTGAAAGGTTGAAAATGATACATCAAATAGTTTTTGAGTTATTATCTTAATGGTGTCATGTCAAAACTGTCTTTTTTGCTATTACTATGCAAAGCAGCTATAATTTTGGGGTGATCTGTCTCATAATTCAATCAATTCCTGTTCAACACCCATTCAATGCTTCTGCTATGTTTGAAAAAAGATTTGTGAATTATTTATGGTGCTAAAGGGATCAAAACTCTGAAACTGCTTTTTTTTTTTTACTATCACCATGCGGTACTCCTTCAATTTTGGGGCAATCTGTTATGTAATCTAAGCAGTTCTACTTCATCACCCATACAATGCCTCTGCAAACAGTTTTTGAGTTATCTTCTTAACAGGAGAAGTCTCTGCAGAGGCAAACTGGTCCCAAAACCATATATATTCCCCATAGTCCAGGGAATACAATAATTTCACACATCAAGGCAACAAGGACTCAGCTCGTGTGTCAAAAGACAATACAAATTATGATCAAGCATGAGTAACTGTAGGAGTTCCCAGCATGACTGTGAGACTAAAACCATTATCATAGTAAATAAGTCAACCCATTTGTTTAAGCAGATCTGTAATACCATGCCATTATACCTAAATTGTATTGACATACAGATTTCAACTTTTTGGAAATTAATCCCTCACTTAGAGCTAAAAGTAGTTAGCAAATGCAAACAACAGCAATTAAACAGACACTATAGTTAAACAACTAAAATATTTATTAAATGAAAAAATGTACAGAGTTCTCCATCACAATGCTGACTTTTAGTGAACTCAGAAGAAAGAGATACTGTACACCGTAGAATGTTACACTGAGTACTTGAATGAAATATTTAGCCAGTTTGTGACGTGAATATTTTTTTCCAAAAAAAATCAAAGCCATCAAATTATGACAAGAGGTTTTCTTGTGTATTTAATTCAGGTTCTTTCTAAAGGACAATTTTATGGCAGATAAAATCAATTAATTACAATATGACACCAAATGTGAGATCAGCAATATACTGAAAGTGCAATTCGTATTGTTCAAGGCTGATCATTATTCTTTCCATATTTTTCCTCATTAGAATTGACAGATTTCATTGCTGTCAGATAATAGAAATAATCAGTGCTTCTATGCTAACCAATACTACGAGTTTTGGACAATAATACACACACAAAATCAGTGTTGTTAAAAAATACACACTTTGCTTTCTCCTACAAGTAGGTAGCTTAGGACTGAAGAATCTATATTAACACGTCCAGTGTCTTCTTGATATAGTCCTAGCTTTACACAGTATTTACAGACAAGGAACCCCCACCAAATTCAGATAAATACACAATTTTGGAAATTATGAACAAAAGCTCAGTATTTTACATTTACACAGAAAATCTAAGGGAAAATGTTTTAGTCATTTCATATATTGCCATTTCAATGTACATTTCCACGAATGACAAATAGGAGAGGGGGCTGTTTTGAGTGCTGAAAAAAAACTGGCATTGTTAGCTGTCTCTGCCAATCGCTACTGTGCTACTCCAAGGGTCATCCTGTGCATGTGTGTGTGCATATATACATCATGCATAGTATTGTGCAAAAGTCAAAGAAAATGATCTTCATTGTATATCTCCTTAGCATTTTGCAAAGTAACCCTAGCAGCCCTAATATACCCATGTATTCTTTGGCCACTAGCACACATTGTTTGGCTAAACAGTACCTTGCTTATTATTTAACTTATTAAAATATCTAATTAATTGAGCTGTGGTTAGATTTAGTGAATACGTGTAATGAATGCAGTACACCTGAGGAGCGGTTTGGGAACTGAAGTGCTGTTCTTTTAGTCAGCCCACAGTATGCCAGTGACTTCATGGAGAACAGGACAAATTCTTCTTAGTTTTTGTTGTGTTATGGATAATTTGCATATTTTCTAATGTTATATCGTGTTTTTTTTGACCAGACACACAAGTACTACCCAGATAAAGAGTATTAAACATTTTCTTTGACTGCCGAAGACATTTGCACAGTACATAGTTATATATTTATAAATACACATACACACACACATACACAAGAAAGAGGGTTTCTCTCTGACATTTTGTCACTGTTAATATGAGAACATCTTTTGGAGTTATTCTTTTGGAGGAATTTGTCTACCAAGGACATTTTTTTGGGTATGGACATGCCCCTTCCAATATTGTGGGAATACTGTATGTGTTTGGTGGAGTTGGTTCGGGGCTGATTTGGTCCTTACCAGCTTTGAAACCAAACCTACGCCCTTGCTTTCTACCTACTTAATTTGCTACTGTGCACAACTTTATCCTGGTTTTAGGAATGTCTTTAGTTATTAGACTATGTAAACTACTGATTTAGCTGGGCGATTGTTGGGTACTGGTTCTCATTGAAAGGGGAGCCCCCATGATGGGGTTATAAAGTTGCGACCTCAGAAGTTAAGAGGGAGGCTGTTGCTCTTTCAAAAACTTTTTTCCCTTCTTAAACGTATCAGTAACAGTGCTGCCAGTAACCTGTGTAGTTCATGTTGCTTCTCTTTTGATGAACAAAAACCTAAAAACATGACACACTGACCAAGAAGGACCGGGAGAAATCGTGGGTTGATCTCGCTTTTGTGACAGACACGTTCAGTCCACTAGGGCTTTAGCAGCATCTCCCGGTGCTACAGCCAGTAGAGCGACCGTTCTTTCTGAAAGCAAAGCTCCAGTCGCCTCCAAGGTGTTGACACTTAGGCCATAGTCTGGTGTATTGCAGAACAAAAATAAAACTTAAAAAATAACAGCTAGCTCTTTAAACCAGAGAAGCACTCTAAGCCTTCAGTAAGAGCTGTGTTTAGTTGTTCATAAGACATTCCAACTCCACTGAACAGCAGGCATTCCCGTTCTACAGAAGAGGAAAAAAATTGTCATTAGTAGCTACCCAGGTAAATATGGTGTCATGTGTTACCCTGTGTGCAGGGAACCCTGGCAGCAAATTTTATTACCTTGCATATGCATGTGGTACAGGGAGACCCGGGCACGTCCCACACGGAGCCACTGAGGCGTGTGATGCCAGCGCTGTCCACGCACGTTTTCCTGATGTCGTAGCTGATGTTGTCGGCGAGGCAGGGGTCTGTGACACAGCGTGGGCAGCACTCGCCCTCAGACACTGCCGTGTACTCGCAGGAGAGCGTGGGACAGGCTAGAGGCCAGCAGTCCACCTCTCCTGCCTGGTACATACAGAGGAGGAAGGAGGAGGAGGAAGGTTAACACACTCGGCTTGTGTGATGAAGCCGCCAAGACGGCATTCAAACAGGCATTCTTACATGATGAACCATAAATGGAGGCTGGGTGGAAGATATTAATCATACAGTCACCTGCAGGCAGAAACTATAAAAAATGCCATTTTGGCCAAGTGGCGCATGAGCTCCAGGTTACTGTCCCATTATTTCCCAGTTAATTGCAAAGCTGTCACTGTAACATGAGTCCTAGTCAAATTAGGCAGCCACAGCACTCGCCAATTAGGAAAAATGAAATAAGCCACTCCAAAGTAAGAAAGGTCACGTTTTAGCGATAGAGACCAAAATTGCATGCATTAAAATAATAATTGGTTACTGTCGGTATACTCACTGCCTTTTACAAATTAGCTTCAATTACTTACACATACATTCATTTCTTTTTTCATCAAAATTCAAATTAGTGCAAACTTAATAAAAAAAAAAACTCACAGAGTATAAAACAAATGTCTAACATTTACAGCTTATTTTGTGGTTCCTCCTCTAGCTCTGTTCCTTTAACAATATTATTAACAAATTATTATTATTACTATGTATGAATGTCTACTGCATCAACGCATTATATCATTTTATAGCTGTCTACAGTACCAAAAAAAGGACTCAAATACTAGATTGGGTCATGCCGGTGTTTTATATTATACCTCTATTTTATAACAAATACATAGAGCAGTGTTTCCCAATCCGGTCCATGGAGACCCCCAGACGCTCCATGTTTTTGCCCCCTCCCAGCTCCCTGCCAGACAATCCACATTTTTTTCTCCCTCCCAGCAAACAAAAATATGGACTGTCTGCCAGTCCCCAAAGACTTGGGAAACACTGACATAGGACATACCTTCCTTACTGCTGACCTTTCCATACGTCTTTGAATATATAAAAAGCAAATGTAAGTGGCAATAATGTAAGTAAAGAAATTAGCAGGTTTATTCTATTATACTCTATGCCCAGTATGACAGATGGTGCATGTATAAAATGTATATTAAAGGAGTCAATTACTAGCACTTCCTAGCCAAGAAAGATGACCCAGTGCTGTGAGTATACAGACCAGACATCTGCACTGCTGACAGCTGTAGATCCACTTGTCCCCGCTGTGGTAGAGCATGCTGCCACTCTGGTGTACACACTGGCTACTCTGTCGAGTGTCACACTCTGGACAGCATAGCAAATCTACACTGCGGTTCTGGCAGTCACATGCCATCCGCCTACATGTGACCGTGCCGTCCTGATGAAAAGAACAGGGGTTGTTGTATTAAAGCAGAGGTCATTACTGGCAGAGCTGAATTCCCTGCTGTTCCACTGCTGCAAGGGTTTTTGGGGCACATCCAGTAAGAAACTGTATGGCATTGGCAGAAAAGCAATGGAAGGGACTTTTACCTCAGAAAAAAATGGCGATATTAGATTAACCCTGCATTTTCTGCTGAACAGAGAAATATCTGTAATAGTCAAGAGCAGAAATTTCTCAAAGTAAGTCATATTTGATAATCAAGGAGACGGTTATATAAGACAGAAAGCATCTTGAGAGTACTTGTAAGTCTTAGTGACAGGAATCCTCCACAGAGGACTCTTGTTAATGCTTTGGCATTCTTGGCACAGTCATGCTTCTGAGAGATGCTGGTACATAAAGCACCTCAGTATAACTAAAGAGTAAACGGTAAAATCTACTGAGGGACATAAGCCCCTTTAAGACCCATTGAGGTGAATTATGAGCACCTCTTTGGGTAATATCATGCTGATTTCTTTACAGTGTACAGTGTAATCCGAATGGAAAAAATAAACCTTATGGTATATTTTCCTATTTCAAGTGAAATAAAGACCTGCAGAATTATGGATGCTGCATTAAGAGACTAGCTCTGGGAACAAGCAGAATATAACTCATATATACAGGGGTTTCAGCTTGGACGAGTCTGCTTAACACGGGCAGAGCTTGTGCGTTCTGAGTTACCCACCTTGCAAGAGCAGACAGAGCAGCGATCCTGTTCCAGAGCCCAGACTTGCCCGTTCTGCTTAAGCGCCCCCTGGTGGAGGCAGTCTCCCGTGCATGGAGGGCTGGAGGTGCACAAGCAGTCAAAGCTCCCCTGCAGGTTCACACACGCAGAGTCATTCCAGCAGGTGTGTGTCTGTGTGGCACACTCGTCAATGTCTGCAACACACACAGGAACACGCTGGACAGTGCGCACACATCAGCATTTATTCATGTGTGAAATACACAGACATTACATACATTTATCTGCTGTGCTCCTTTTGAACCTGGGTGTATATGAGTGAGCTAGATCACATTCTTCAGGCCATAGATGTACCAGCTGATGCATACTGTATGTTGATATGCTGTGTAGATACAGTAAATCTTTACAAAGCCCTAAAATTATACAATACTTCCTAGTTATGAATTCAATGTTAATTTTATTCCAAATAAACCTTTGCCAGGTTTCAAGACAGGGGAATTTGAGACAGTTGTACAACAGGACATCAAAACATTACACAAATCTTCCAAATACTTGTGTTTTCAATGTATACAATATAGTGTGATTACAAATGATAATGTGTGCGATCACAATTTTCTGTCAAATAAGGTGAAACTCAGAAAAGTAATCGGCATCCACCCTTTTGCATTACGGACAAAACTGAGACTGAGACAGAGCTTTCTAATGCTGGGCAGGATGTTTCCAGAATGCCTTGATAATCTTCTGATTTCATTGTGCTGCGCACAGATTTCAAGGCACCCGAGGGAGCACAGCAATCACATAACATTACTGAGGCTGCTTCATGTTTTACAATAGGGACGGTGTTCTATTCTTTGAAAGCATCATTTGGTCTTCTGTGAACATGCTGTGACTTACCAAAAAGCTCTAATCTGGTTTTATCTGTCCAAAGGACATTCTTCCAGATGGACTGTGTCTTGTCAACATGCATTTCAGCAAGCTCCAGTTGGGCTTTTTTGTGTCTGTATTTCTGGAGTGGGGTCTTCTACCATGAAGCCCGCTTTCCTTCAGACAGCGATGGATGGTGTGACTTGAAACTATAGCACCTTGATTTTGATGGTCAGCCTGGTTTTGTGGCTATGTCAAGGGAGGTTGCCTACTGTGCCACAGACCATAAACTTCTTGATAATATTAGCAACCGTGGTCACAGGAACATGAAGCTCTTTGGAGATGGTCTTCTACCCTTTACTTTGCTTGGCTATTACCTTCATCCATTCCTCTCTGCTTTTCCTTCTCTTCTTCATGTTCTGTGTGATACCCATAATGACACAAAACTGTGCAATGTTTTCTATTCAATTGGTCTGAGTGACTGACTATAAGACTGAGGACATCTGTGATACTCCATCCATCCATCCATCAATTTGCTGCAAAAGCCTGTAACTTGCCCAAAGCACTTAACTCATCCCTCTAAAGCAAATAATTCCACCAATGAATTAGTCTGTGCCACAAAAACAAAAAGTACCTTCAGCATCATTTTAACCATGAGAGTCAAAATATGTTGATATATCGTCAAAATTTCAGGGCAAGTCCGCTCTTGAGCTCCACAATTCTGAATGATAGTCGGTTCCCACTTTCTCATTGTCACCGACTGATCATTTTTCTTTAGCAAACTGATACATATTCATGCCAAAGACACCAGATTCAACTTTGCTAAGCTCCATAATACAGTATGTAAAGTTCCATGGCAAAAGAAAGCACTCGCATGCAAATGTAACTTCTTCAGATCCCAAGACAGTACAGTAGCAAACAAAAAAGTCGCACAGCAATGCATACAACACAAAACACAAATACAGCAAAATGGCAATACAAGTACAACAAAATAACAACAAAATCATGTACTGTGGGAACCAAAAACACAACAATGCCATATTAGTGCTATTTATGGAATATATGTTTGAAAGCTTTTTGCATGTGATGACTAACACAATGATCACATACATATGTAGTTTTAGGTGTAAAATTATTACAGTGGAAAACTTACTCCTAAATATGCACGGTGGACACACACACACACACACACACACACACCCACACACACACACACATATAACACTGGCATGCTGTGTACAACAATAAACATTAAGTACTTAACAACACAGCACATTTACTTACAACACAAGCGACAATGGAGAACTATTTACAGGGCTGGCATCAGTCTAACCTGCCATGCTGCTCGCCGGTACCTCTGTGCTACACCCCCATGAAGTCCTGGAAGCATTCTGGGCAGTGGCAAATCCTCAGTCCCCTGCTGTTCTGATCAGTCCCTGCTGCTGGGGTACTCACCACCGATCCTGGCAATGGCTGCTCTGAGTGGGTCAGGGGCTGGTAAGGCACCAAGGGGTCACAGTGCAGCACAACAGCCCTGCACTGCTCAGGCATTGGCACACTGTACACCACTTCGGAGATCCATTCCAGGACCTCCCTAGGGCCCCTCCAGTGGCTGTCGAGGTTTGTTCTCCGCCCCTTCTTCTTGATGCAGTATACCCAAACAGGGTCCCTAGGTTGGAAGGCCTGTCCCGGCAGTGAATGTCATATGTCCTCCTCTGTCTATCCGTGGCTGCATCTTGATGGTCCCTGGCCAGCTTGAACATGACGCGAATGGGCTCCCCAAACTGGTGCAGGTAGTCCGGTCCCAGTGTCACTGGCAGCTCCAGCTCAGAGAACAATCCAAACACCAGCTTCACCACAGTCTGCAGCTATCAGCCAAATATGAAGGCGGTGAGGGTGCAGGTGTTGCTTTCCTGCACCACTGCGCGATACACCCACAGGGCCAGGGGAAGGTGGACATCCCAGTCGCACTGCTGCTTGTCCATGAGGAATCTTAGTTGTGTGGCTAGGGTACGCTGAAACCGCTCAGCCAGCCCGTCGCTCTGTGGGTGAAGGGGGCTGGTGCGGGTCTATAGGAACCCCAGCTGCTGGCAGACCTCGCCACACACCTGTTCCTTGAAGTTCCTCCTGGAAAAACTTGTTTAGGAGCTTAGCCACGGTGGTGGTGGCACTCTGGCTAGGAATCACATATGCCTCAGGCCACTTCGTGAAGTAGTCCATTGCCTCAAGTATGTAGTGGTTCCCAGCCTCAGCGTGGGGGATAGGGCCCAGGACATCTATGCCCATTTGTTCCATGGGGGCACCCACCAGGTACGGTTGGAGGGGAGTCCAGGATTGCCGGCTAGGACCCTTCCGAGCCATTCACGTCATAGCAGTGCACAAATAGCTTGGTGTCCTGCCAACAGCCAGGCCAATAGAACCGCTGCTGCAGCTTCCCTAGTATCTTTGCTACCCTGAAATGCATGGCCCCGACATCCACGTGTTGTGATCCTAACATAGCAGAGCGCAGGCTCTGGGGCACCAGCAGCTGCAGCAGCTTCCCTGTGCCCTTCGGCGATCGCCCGCACCGGTACAGCAGCCATTCGTGCTTCTCCAGGAAATGGTAGACCTTTGTTTCTAGATCAGCCTCCCAGCCGGTCACCTGCCCTCAGTCATTCATTCCCTCACCCTGGCTAGCATGGGGTTGCTGTGCTGCTCCGTGGTGAGCTGCTGGTGATCTACTTCTTTGTGGACTTGGTCAACTGGTGCGGTGTGGGCAGCAGCTACTCACTCCTCTGCTCAGCAACAGTTCATGGCAGCTCTTGGTGGTGCAAGGTCCATCCAAACCCAGAACTGCTAGCCACAGTGGTAGGGATGGAAGTGTTTGCACGCCTGCACCAGGGCCAGCAGTTCCCGTCGAGTCATGTTGAAGTATGCAACCACACGCTCCCGTTTGGGTGCCTCCATTTGGGTGCGACAGCATACCTCCCAACCCCACATTACTAGCGTTCATGTCCAGGATAAAAGGGAGAAATGGATCCGAACATGCTAGCACGGGGGCATTGGTGAGCACCACACAAAGCTAGTTGAAGGCAACAGCACAAGAATCCATCCATGCAAAACTGCTTCCCTTCTCTGTGAGATGGTGCAGTGGTTTCACAATGCTGCTGAAATCCTTGATGAAACGTAAGTAGCCAGCCCCAGAAAGCGACGTAGCTTTCTCGCATTGTGCAGGGTTGGCTAGTCCCACAGTGCTGCTGTCTTTTCCGGGTGAGTGGCCACACCTCCCCCGCTGACCATGTGGCTCAGGTAGCTGGAGAAGGGAGCACTTCTGAGGATTCAGCAGTATCCCTGCCTGTCGGTAATGGAGAACACTGTCTTACGGTTCCGTATTGCCCCAGCAACGTCAAAAGCATGGACCAGGAGATTGTCGAGATAGATGATGCACTCAGTTTGGGGGACATGGGACAGGACTCGCTCCATGAGCCACTCAAACATGGCCGGGGCATTGCACAGGCCGAACGGCATCGACTGGAAGTGCCATAGTATGTAGCTGATGGAGAAAACGGTCTTAGGGTGAGCTTCTGTGGCCAGTTTGACCTGCCAGTCCGGAGGTCCAAGGTGCTGAACCATGTTGACCTAGTGATGTAGTCTAGTGTGACATCGATTCATGGCAGTGGATGAGTCTTTCTTCATCACTGCCTTCAGCCATTGGTAGTTGACGCAGAACCGCCATGTCCTGTCTTTTTTGACTGATGGAGCCCCCCCCAGGGGCTGTCGGATGACTCTATGACTCCTGCAACTGGCATCTCTCTGATCCTTTGCTCCACCGCTTGTCGCTTTGCTGGGGCAGTCTGTGCGGATGCAGGTGAATAGACAGGGCATCCCCTGTGTCGATGTGGTGCTGCACCATGGAAGTGTGTTGGTAATCTTTGTCCCCAGCAGTGAAGATGTCCTAGAACGCATCCATTAAAGCCTTAAGCTTGTCCCGCTGCTCCACTGTCAGGTCCAGGCTGCTTCATTGCCACACTTCCTGTACAGCTTGCTCGGGAGATACCCTTACTGCCATGTTACTGTGTTCTATGATTAGGGCAGGGCTTGGGGCCAGTTTCGCTGGTGCTCTTTCCTCAGTTGCTGCAGGCTGCTCCCTTCCCACAGTTAGTGGTCTTCTTCACACTCCACTGCCGACCGCTGCTATGGCACTGGAGGGTCACCATACCTGTGCCGAGGTGGAGGGTTGCTCCTGGCATGTGGATGGTGGCCCCCAGTCAAGTCAGTAGGTCCAGATCAATGATGTAGGGGTTGGTAATGTCGACAAGCCAGACTTCCTGCACCGCCGTGTGTCTGACCAGCTGGATGCACAACTGCCTCTTCCCCTTCATGGCCGGGCGCATGCCAGTCACAGATGTGAACTGCACATCGGTCATCCGGTCATCCCATCCAGCTGGTGCAGCTCTGCCAGTACCTGATAGCATGCCGGGGTGGATCAAGGTGATGGTGGACCCCGTTTCCACCAGGACTCGTCAGGGTGTTTCGGGAACCAGGCAGTCGAGGTACAGACCCGTAGCCTTGCCAAGCCGGCTCACTCTAGGTGCAGGTTACCCTGGCGTGCATTGCGGGTGGCATCCCCCTCACAGTCCCACCCGCTAAGCATTTCCCAGTTGTTGTTCAGGGCGAGGGCATAGTGCCAGGGCAGTTGCGGGCAAAGTGCCCAATCTCTCTGCAGTGATGGCAGGGAGCAGCTGCTGGTGGGTGGCGTCTCCACCATGGCTCAGTGCGGGTCACGCGCACGCGCTGTGTCTCCTTCTGCACGGTGTGGCTGGTGACCAGCATGATGTTGCGGGTGGGGACAGGATTTCTACCACCCTCTCTGCCTCTGCCAAAGCCAGCAATTTGATATGTTTGTGCAGCCACTCTGGAGTTAAGGCCTTGATAAAGGCTTGCCATGTTAGATCTTCCTGTATGCCGCAGAGTAGTCCACATAGCCCTTCTGTGCAATGATGCGAAGATCTGCTATGAACACTCCCACCGCCTCCATGGACTGCCGCTGGCCGAAACACAGCTCTAGCACTACTACCGGGACCGTGAACTTTTGCTGCTCCTCAGGGACCTGGCTGATGAGAGGTTGGAGTGCCTCCAGTGCCAATGCCAAATGCACCACTATCTCCTCCTCACTCTACCCATTGTGCCAGACAGAAAGGCACGCTTGAATCAGGTAATTGTTCAGGGGCTCCTTCCCTCCATAGTGCGGGAGTTTTAGTGCGAGCTTCATCCCCCTCTCTCATACCAGTATGCTCCCTTCGGCTTGCTCTGCCTGAGGCTGGGATGGGCGGACTGTGTTGGAACCATTAGGTTTCCTGGGAAGGTTTCCTGCTTGGTTCTTCTGCTGGTCTTCCAGTGCACCTCATCACTTCTGCCGGGACCCTTGCTCCAGTTGATGGAGGCCCCTGATCCCACTTCTGACACCAATGTAAAAGTGGGGAGCCATGTCATTATAATCAGCAGGCTTGAAACGGTTGCGAGTTTATTGCACCATTCGTACTGATAAATCACATGCACACTGCCCACCATGCCCATTGTCCTGCTTACTCCTAATATGCACGGTGGGCACACACACACACACACACACACACACTGGCAGAATATGTACAACAATTAACATTCAGCACTATACGTGACATAACAACACAACACATTTACCTACGACACAAACGAGAATGGAGAACTATTTACAGGGCTGGCATCAGTCAACGTCATGCTGCCCACCAGTACCTCTGCACTACACTGTCTCCCGCCCCAGGGGGATATCTGTCCTGGAACCCCCACAAAATCCTGGAAACTGCCCTCCGGCACATCCACACTACAATAAATTTCATAAACTGCAGCGATACAGCATTGTTGTGTTTTTGGTTCACACAGGACAAACTTTTCTTTTTATTTTGTTGCTCTTGAATTGCTGTTTTTGTGCTATACAGTGCTGTGTGACTTTTTGTTTGATATTGCTTTGACATGAATAAATATCAGTTTGCTAAAGAAAAATGATCGGTCAGTGACAATGAGGAAGCATTACTCAACTGTCATTCAGAATTGTGGAGCTTCGGAGCATACTTACAGTGATATTTTGACAATATATCTAAGCATTTTGACTCTTATGGTTAAAATGATGCTGATTGTACTTTTCATTTTGATGGCACTGACTAATTCATTGGTGGAATTATTTGCTTTTGAGACATTAGCTAATTGTTTTGGGTACGTTACAGGCTTTGTAGGCTTGTGCTGTATGCATAACATGTTTTGAGAAATGCTCTTATTGTCTTGAGAATGTTTAGTATGTTTCATGAAATGTGCCAAGCAATCGAGAACAACTGTAATTCCATTTGTTAGATAAATTAGTTATATCCAAGACAATTTATAGGATAAGGAGTTACAAGATAAATGGATGGATCATAACCATATATCCATGTTATTTATGAAGTACTTCTTCATGGAATTACTGGAAAATTGATTTTGCGTGAGAATTAATACTTTATGGAAGAGGACAGTGACTGAAGTAATTAAATCAAGATGACTGTCATCATAAATATTTTTACACATCGACATACATACAGCCTGTATCACTTAACAGTTTGTTTTGTTTCAGAGTATGCTCAAAGAGCACTGGAAGTTCCCCCTAAAGGCCAAAATGGAATTCAGGTAAGCTTTTTAAGTTTGAGTTCCCCTTAGTCTGTGATACTTTGATTGAATGCACCTGTATGTGAATAACCTGCGACGGACTAGCACTGAATATAAGGTTTCACATGTCCATAAAGTGAATGGAAAATGGCAAGAAAAAAAGCCCAATATATCACATCAGTAAGTTTATATCAGTATGCAGAGATAAGATTTGTGTGTTTTGTTGCTTATGTAAATATACACCAGCTGATATGAGTATAGTGCATGTCTGTTTTCATATTTCATAGAAATATGTATGTTAAAAGACATAAAAGCACATTTAAGTTGACCTATATATCACAAGATACAAAATTCCAAAGAAATGGAATGATTCTAAAGAATGCATTTGAAAATAGTATGGAAACCAACTGATGTTATATTTCATTGTTTAGTAGATCACAAAAGGTTATGAAGTTAAGTAATTCATGCAAATGTGTCACCTTGTGCCACGACACATATTGAGAAAATTCTAACATTTTTGGTTTATCATTATGCTCAAATTGCCACTTAAATGAATTCTGGCTTGACAGCCTACAGAGCCAAAGGGTCGATGATTAAGACAATGTTATGCTCCCTTACGAAAATTAACCATGGTTTTACTATGATTAAATAACCATGGTTTACAATGGTTTTTCATGGTTTTTTTGGGTAACTATGGAAACCATGACTATGGTTTTATCATGGTTTCGCTACAGTTAAACCCTAGTATAATTTTGGTATAAACCATGGTTTTTGTTTTACCATGGTCTTTCCAAACCATGGTAGTACTATGGGTAGTACCAAAGTCCCATGAGGTACCATAGTAAAACTATGGTTACTGCATAAAAACCATAGGAAACCATAGTGAATTTTCACAAGGGCTTATTTAAGGTAGCCCCAAAATAAGTGTGAATTAGCCAGAAAACAGAGGTATAAAGGGTGAAAAGCAGCATTAAGGGCCTCATCCGGTGGGCACTGATTAAACATGTGCACTTTCTATGGGGAGGGGGGCAGAAATTCAGGCTTTCTCTCTCTCTCTTCTCCCTACAGCAACACCTGTGGCTGGAACAGAGCACTGTTACGTCGGGTGTGAAATAAAAAGGAGTGTGGTTGAGAGCACATACGCATTGGAGAGTTGCCCGACA
>JAODJU010004465.1:26006-36163 GCA_026776725.1 Gnathonemus echidnorhynchus
CCCCCCCCCCCCCCCCCCCTCAAAGTGGCATGGGCCTTGGAACAGTTGATATAGCTGGTCAGCTCTGCTTGAGTGAAGAGGTGGAAAAACTAATAAATGAACGAACAAATAAAAAAAAAACCTGAAACAACCTAATTATATTTAAGCACCCCCTAGCCACCTCCTGGCTATGGTCCTTCATTACTGCAGGATATACAAATATCTCACAGTCAGGGTGGGGAGTAAGTGCCTCATTAGGAAAAACATGGTTGGAATAGGTATGTTATATTACCAACTCAGAGGATGCCTCTTTAATGGATTCCACATAGTTCTTGTATCTGTGCCAACTTCCTGCAGCATGCCTATTTCTCATGGGGAATTTGGCAAAAAATGTCTCTATATTAACACTGACATCTTAAGCATGCTGAGTTGCACTCCGGTGCTCACCAACACAGGATCCCCCATCGAGCAGGTAAGATCCATTGTCCTGGAAGCCACTTCTGCACTCACAGTGATACCAGCCAGGGAGGTTGACACAGCGGGAATGGTTGTGACACTGGATCAGGCCTTCTGCGCATTCGTCGATATCTGTCCAGACAGAGAGTAAGATCACACAGGTGTCATAAAATGTTTCAGGACTCAAACAAACATATCACTACTCTGGTATGTTTCATTTTTTATTGATACATGTGCATACAGTGAATTCCATCAAGATGAATGTGATGAAGTGATATTTTGAGCTTAAACAATAGTGCAAGCCTTGTGATACTGTATTCCATGGACTTCAGCAAAACAGGGCAGTTTTGACATTTGATCCTGTTAAAATGATAGCTCAAAATATTTGATTGATCTCTTTCAAACTTTACCGAGGCATTGAATGGTTGCCAAACAAACAAATGTAGAACTGATAAATTTTCAGACAGATCACCTCAGAGTTGCAGCAGCGCTACATGGTAACAGCAAAAAAAGGGGGGGTAGTTTCAGACATTGGATCCCATTAGCGTGATAACTCCAAATGATTCGACAGATCGTTTTCAACCTATCCAGACCTGTTACAAGGATGAAGATATGGACCTGTTTAAATTGTGATAGGGGCATGAGCAGTTTTGAGTCTTCATCTCATTAAGGTGATAACTCAAAGTTTTTGATGGATTATTTTCATACTCTGCAGTGATGCTGTACGGGTGCCGAACTGGAACTGATGAAATTCTGAGACATGCTGTAAGGTTGACGCTCTGGACATGGCCAAATTTTGGAACAAACCTCACCAAAATGAAAGCAGTCCCACATAGGGATAACAAAGAGAAGGCCACCTCACACACTTGATCTTGTCAGTATAACAACTCAAAAATTATTTTTCTGATCTATTCCAAACTTTGCAGACACATTTTATGGGTGAGACAAATCACACCAAAACTGAGGTAACAGCGTTTTGTGACAACAAAGAGAAGGATGAGATGATTAGAGGCTTACCCTTGTGAACAGGATCAATCTATATGTTACAATTTACGATTAAGTTTTTCAGAAAATGTACGTGTTAGAGTCTGCATCCGTCAATGATTTGCTCTGCATTAAAAAATGCTGTGCTCTCCTGTAGCTCAACAGCTACAGCATCGTGCAAGCAATTCAGAACATATAAAAGATATACAGGGCCAGGCATACAGGACATCAATATTTTCAGCCATGCCCCAAATATTTTTGTCTCAAAATTTTTTATTTCGTGCCACCCAGTAACAGCAGATCATGTTTCACATTTAAGTTCAGCAGAGAGGAACCTTAGATTGAATTTTAGTTCTTCTGGAGAAATAAAATATTGATTTGATGCAGAGGCACACGGATGACACAACCAATACAACAGCTAAAAAACAAGCTAGCCTTTTCTGCTATTTCCAGAAGAGAATAAGCAATTAACGTAAAAACTAATCGCAGCTTTCAAATGAGGTAATGCTTGTTTTTAGTAAGCAAAATAAGCACAAGTAGCCTGGATTGATGAGCTTTGATTTTTACATATGTTGATATGCAGCAGTCTCATCTAGAAAGGGCTGTTGTGTATGCAGGTTTTTGGTGCAACTCCCTAATTAGATTACAAATAAGAGGACTGATAATCTGAAGAATTCTCACACCTAGATTTGAACAGCTGACCTAAGGGTTACCCCAAAAACCTGGCCCTACACAATTCATATGGAAAGGTTTTTAAAAAATAACATATGACTCTTATGTGTTTATCCAATTCACATAAGCTATTTAAATGACACAAAAAAATATAAAATTCATATTAACATGTGTCATGAGACATATATGGCCTTTATTGAGGTAAAATACATATCAAATTAATGGTCTGTCAAACATATAAATCCTACATTTATATACACTCTATATTAAATGTATGTCATTAGTCATATATGCCCTTTATATATGTCATATAAGCTCTACATTGATGTACAATGCATATTAAATGCATGTTAAATGTTTTGTCAGTATTTGTTTTAATGCATAATTCTTTGAATGAATCAGTTCAATCGTGGACAGTGGTTAAACACAACTAGAACGAGTATTTTGAAAAGGAAAAGTTATTTTTCAGTGGATGCATTCACTTCGCGTTCTGAGAACATAACGTAATATTTCTTACAGTAGGTCTAATTAAACCTACTGAATGTGGAGGTATCATACATGTCTTTCATTAAAATGTTATAAAAACAATATCAATTTTTAAGAAACAAGAGGGACTAAACACATACTTCCTACTGTTTTATCACGAATGGTAAAATATAAAGTTCATGCAAAAGTTTTATATTTTTCACATAGGG
Source organism: Gnathonemus echidnorhynchus (assembly GCA_026776725.1). Lineage (NCBI taxonomy): Eukaryota > Metazoa > Chordata > Actinopteri > Osteoglossiformes > Mormyridae > Gnathonemus > Gnathonemus echidnorhynchus. Next base: position 28,793 of record JAODJU010004465.1, read on the forward strand.
TTTTCCCTTCAGTGCCTTACATGTCAAGTGTGTTTTTTTGAATCCTGAATCATCATACACGTACAAACACTGACTTGTAGTGAACATATAGAAAACATCATGCATTATCATATATATATGAGATAAGAACAACACTTGATAGCCTTATATGAAACCTGCATTTTTTGGCCTTTTGCGGAGAAGACTGCCCACTATACGCAGTCATAGCTCACAGGTGTGTGTTGTGTGAGAGTGTTACAATGATTTTATCATGTGCCAATTGCACAGTAATGGAAACATGCTGTTTTGTTATCTGAATGATTACGTTAGACTATATTTACATTACATTAACATATTTAGCTGACAGCTTTATTCACAGTGACATGAGCCTAGATCACAAGAGTGGAACTTTGACAGTAAAATCATTTCAACCACGATGATGTAACCAATAGTAATTGTTATGACTTAGTCAATTGCAGTTGAATTGTGACATTGCAAACAAATACAACTGAAAGATGAAATCAAAATGCTTAGATTTGGGGTTTGTAGAAAGGAAATAAAAAAAAAAACTACCTTGGAACGTGAACAACAGTGAAGTACGGTGGTGGGTGCATCATGATTTGGGGCTGCATTGCTAGCTCAGGGCCTGGACAGCTTGTCATTACTACATGGAAAATTAATTGGCAATATTTTTAAGGTATTCTGCAGGATAATATCAGGGTGGCTGTCTGCCAAATGAAGCTCGGCAGAAGCTGGGTGATGCAGCAGGACAATGACCATAAATACTTAAGTAAATCTACTACAGGGTGGTTTTAAAATAGGAAATCTCCCTTTTGGCGCGGCCTAGTCAGAGCCCAGGCCTTAACCCAAAAGAGATGCAGTGGAATGGCGTCAAGAGAGATGTTCACACCAGACATCCTAAAAATATGGCTAAGCTGAAGCAATTGTACAAGAAAGAATGGTCCAAAACTCCTCCTGAATGTTGTGTAGGTTTGATCCACAGCTACTGGAAGCACTTGTTTGAGGTTATTGCTGCCAAAGAACGTTCAACTAGTTAGTAAATCCATGGCTTTGCTTACTTCTTCCAACCTACATTTGGAATGTTTGAATTATATATTCAATGTGTACAAGAACAATTACTAATGCAGCTCATTGTAGATGACGATCAGATCTCGTTTTATGAACAATTAATGCCGAAAACCAGGTAATTCCAAATGGAGCACATATTTTTCTTGCAACTGTTGGTTGATGTGCATATTTTGTTTTAAACACAGTATATACAATTTTAGTTCTCTTGCAGGAAATTGGGTCTTCCTCATTAAATGTGCACCAACTAAATTTTCTACAGCGTACATATACTTCACCTCTACAAGATGAGGACAGAATGGTCCTTTCCCAAGTCGTGTTAATATCATTGCTGTTCATTCCTTCAGAGTGCAGGTGGTGTAGCTGATTTGATAGCCAAAATGCAGGGGTTGTGGCATCTCACCACAGCTGGGCTGATTATCCCCCTGCTGCTTCTGACTTCACTATTACATTCCTGCAAGGTTACTGCAAGGGAATGTAACCTGCATTATACAGTCATCTGTCTAATGTCAAAGCAATGTCCTGTTGCTTTGACCTCCATTCTCATCATGAGATCTGCTGGAAAATAACATCTGACAAGTTGAGGAGGAACAGATCTAACCAGGGCTCTTTTCATTTGCAGGTCACTCTTCTTATGAGGTAGTGCCTTCAGGATGAGAATGAAGTCTGTGAGACAAGGTGAGATGGAAATTAATGAGAATTAAGTCAGCCATTCTGCATGTGATAGAACAGCCGATCTGATGTACCCATTTGTGAGGTCATTTTGAGTCCTGAATGTATAGTGTGAAGAATGTAAAGAAGCCCACTCTATACATTATAGATGAGACAAATGGTGGCAGCAGATGCATACTGAATAAGCGCAAAGAAGTCACACTTTCAGTTCATCTCGGTTTCTGCAGGTGTAAAATCATGATTCTGACCCATTTGAAACATGACTGATGCTTTAGACTGACTGGATTTGCCCCAGTGGCTTTTCATGTAAAATCCAGGAGATGTTGCCATGAAATGCCTATTGAACTAGGTTTGGTGGTGTTGAAACCGACAGCATTGCAGCCCTTGGTTAAGCCTGTCATCTGGTCAGGCCATTTGAGCCATACCCATCCCACACTCACCATCTTGTACTATTTTTAGAAGTACTGGATGGATCACCTGGAAATATGAAAGTAAATTAATGTGTTTTTACCTGAATGCTCTGAGTCCTTGTTGTAACATGTACGTCTGAAAGTATACTTACTCATTTATTGCACATTCCACTTATATGACAAGTTGCAGAATCATTCCCCTCCATTTAGTTACTTGTAATTGTGGTTAATTGTATTCCTTTGTATATATTTTAATGTCCATTTGAAATGTCATTTAAATTATTTACATTTTTTATATGTTTAAATATTTCTATCCCATTTATTTCTCTTTTGTACTATGACCAATATCGTCTGTGACATAACAGTAAGAATTATAACTGATACACTGATGATATATATGAGGTCAGGAGGGGCTACAGACAGTTTTTTTTTGTGCTCATGATGTACATGTAACTCATTTATGTTTAACTGGCACTTTTATCCAAAAAGAGTAGCAAGACAAAGTACAATCAGAGGCATTTCTTGTTCCTGAAAACATCTAGGGCACATCCCAGAATATCCGGGGCTTTTTGTATGTACATGAAAATCACATTATGAGGTCTACGGATGGTTCGCTGTTATCCACGACTATCTGTGGTAGGTCTTGCAACATATCACTTGCGGATACGGGAGGGCTACTGTAATTATTATTATTAATTATAAAGCTCAGGGAGCTTTGGTGTCATCCCACTGTTGCTGTAGATGGTCTGCTTATGCACTTTCATTTCATGCACGAGCAGATCCATTTCCTTTGTAGAGAAGTGTTCTTTTCTACTGCCTGGCAAATTCATCGCAATAATAGCAATCTGCCAAGGTGCAAGTGCTCCTGCCTCTTGAAGGGAATGGAAGATGACACTCTGATTGGTTTACAGCATTTTACACCCCAAACACACCCACGACTAATTCCGAGACTTAGTACAACCCTTTTGGACCATGTATCTGGTACTGCTACTATTTTTCTGCCATTTAACTAGCAAAAGCGGGTTGGCCATTCCCCAGAAGAACTTGCGACATGCACATCAGACTGTGCACTTTAGATAGGTAAAATAAGGCCCAGAATGCTTTAGTGTTTTTATAAGAACTCAAACCTCCTATCTAGTGTTTCATTGATTGGACTCCAGGTTTGCTAACTCTTGACTCCATTTTTCCCTTTTGTTGAAGTCATTAGCCTAGGGGTTAAATTTTTCCAACCCACACTGTGCATGGTTGAATGAACAATTCAATGTGTACATGAATAATACACAATTCGTGTGCTATCAGTTAAAATGGTTTGTGTCTGTTCATTATTGTAACTTCGAAGATGGTCAGATCACACTGACCAATCAGTGCAGAAATTAAGGTAATTCCAAAGGGATAATGGAGAGAGGTTCCAGTAATCCCATTGAACGTTAAAAATATTATAAGCCAAATATTTATATGATAAGACACACAATTAAGTAAATAATTAACTACTGTCACTGAATAGGTAAATAAATAATTGCTGTCTTCATGCTGGGCAAATATATTGAGTTTCATCCTTAAGCTTTCCTTTTTTTCTTCTTACCATAAGCAGGAGACACACAGGAGACATTTAGTAGATAAAATGCGCTTCAGGAAATTTGATTAAATATGGAAAAAAAACACACCATGGCCTACATTGTTAAATGCTGCATGAGATGTTTACACTCGGTATAGAGACTGGAGGTGTGGCTGGCTGGATGCTGCGATTGCCCAGCATCAGTAGAAAGTATAATCCAGCATATCAATATCCCATGAACAGACAAGGAATTTGATGGCGGGGAATGACGAAGAACAATTGTTATATTTCACTTGTGATTTTTATTTTAAACGGAACATTTGGCATAATTCATAGAAAATATTGTGTATCGCTATCCCACCCTAAAATACAGAGAAATTGTTTTTGGTCCAACCCTGCAGACCATACAAGAGGAGGTGAGGGATATGCAGTTTCCCAAGTCACAAAGTAAGTGAAGTGTTTTTTTTTTGTTAGCTGACTATGGCTACGTTTACTTGCGATAACCTGATTAAGATGTCTGCATGTGTTTTTAATGACCTGATTATGGCACTAGTCAGGTAAACACAGTAATGAGGTTATTAAAAACACTCCCCAAACTCTTCCCACATCCAAGGTTTTGCTTGCATAACTGCCAAAGCTGCATTCCGGTTAGCCTGTCGGTACCTGACAGCTGCTTCAGGAGTCCCAAAAGCTAGCCAATCATGGAAGGTCTCCTTCTTCAGCCTGATTACCCCATTTACCCCTGATGTCCCCCACTGGGTTCTGCAGTTGCTGCCGCGACAGGCACCAACAACCTTACAGCCACAGCTCTGCAGAGCTGCCTCAGCAATAGCAGCACAGGACACTAGCAATTTGGACTCAATATCTGCAGCCTTTCTTTGAATGTAAGAGAAGTTTTGCCGGAGCTGAGATTCAAAGGGGCCTCTGCCAGGCGCTCAGCATTACCGTCACTATATGTTTATATTTGGCCGTACCAGTTCTGGGGTGAGTTTCCTGAAAGCTTCATGATGCTAAGTAGTTCATTATCTAGAACTTAAGACCAATCATTAATTACTGAGTATTTCTCGAAATCCATTCGGAATTAACATAGTTCGTTATCTTGCTCTGAAATTTACACCAACCCACTTGTTATTTTCTATGTGGTTCTTTATTTAAACTTTTGCCTGCTGTCCTGTCACAGACCCGCACAGGAGATCACTAAAAATAGATAAAAACACATTGACACTCTTTTTTTTGGACAACATAATGATGATGATGATGATTATTACATAATAACGATAACAATAATAATAATAATAATAATAATAAGTCAATGCTGCAATATAAAACTACAATGTAGACTATGAAATAGCGCAAAAACGGCTCATTGTTTTAAGACCTGTATGAAATTTCAGTACATAACAGGGTTGTGCACCATTCAGAACTGAATTGTGGGCTGAATACAAATGCAATTCATTAAAAAGTGATTGAAAACAAGGTGCAGAATCACAATTATGAATTTAATATGAGTTGCATGGCATGTTAACATACTGTAAGTAGCATACACTGAATCCCACCCTGTATACCATGGTGAAAGGGCACTTAATACAGTCATACAAGTAACCCTATCACAGCCCAATCCATCTGACAATCCACAGACACTCACAAGAAAAGCTACTGCAGACACCTCACAAATGCAAAAACACATAAACAGTTAAATATGCAAAAACAATAAATATTTTCCCATGGAAAAGGGCTTAGAGAGCCAGCATTTTGTTAAACTAAAACAATTACGTAATTTTTGTCTTACAATCATGCAATTAAGTACACTTCACTCACCAGTACATACAGCTTTTGAAAAAAGTTGAGACCTCTCCATATTTTTCAAAAATCTGCATTGATAAATCCTGGTTCAATCATGGTTCTGCTGGCAGAAGGCTATACTGATTGCTTCCAGGCTCAAAAATTCTAAGACTGCAGTACACAAGAATGATGTGAAATAGGAGACACTGTGAATGACAAAAAACCGGCCAGGTAGAGGGCATAAGCAACTTTCTAATGCCAGAGATGATCGTCAACTTATCCAACCGTGCCACATCGATCACAGGATGACCTTCAAAAGAATGGGAAACATCAAGTGGTGTGAAGTACGCTGCTAGGGCAATTGATAGCATGCTTCAGAAGCAGGACAGAAGACCAATAAGGCAAGGCAGAAGCCCTTCATCAATGAGAAACAGAGAAGAGCCAGGTAGGAGTTTACAAAAATAATGTAAATTTTACACAGAAGCATACCCATAAATTGAGAAAAGAGTTAAACTAAAAATTTTGCTGTGGTCTCATAATTTTTTCCACAGCTGTATACAGTGCCCTCTGCAATTATTGGCACCCCTTGTAAAGATTTATAAAGATTCCTAGAAAAAATCTACCTTTTGGTGAAGTAGCTTCATCTTACACTAATAAAGGAGAAACATCCAAACTTTCATTAAAATAAATGTATCTTATAGTGTGTGGCCAATTCAATTAAAATTCCAATTGATGAGCTTAATGGAGCACACTTCATAAATTATGAACAACCCTGGTAGGCTACATAAGTTGACCAATCAAACTTGCTATGTATTCTGTCACATCCGACTGGGAAGGTGAATCACCCCTCATGACCAGCAATGGCAGAGAATTGTGCAGCTCAGCCATAGATGGTGTTTGAGACAGAGCCATCCAAGATGCAAAGTTTCTGGTCTAAATGCTGTTTTGTGGATGGACAAGGACCCCTCCAATCATCTCAGTGATGAAAAAGAGAAATACAGACTGGCCTGGTGAAGGATAAACTGAAAAGAGGAACACATTGTGCAGCTTCTGACAGCTCTCTACTTCTACACCACCAGTGGATTCTTGCAGTCCTACAGATGCACATGGCCTCAGCAAGGCTGCTGAGTCCACATCTGTGCATTGATCAATATGTGTGATCCAGCAGGAGGGGATGCCTTGTTTAACACTAAAATTGCTTTTCGTGTCATTGCAGGCATCTTAGGTACAGCGGATGGAACCCTCAACCCTATTCATATTTGTAGCCTCTTGAATCCTGTCTGCACCATTTTAAACGGGTTCTTGGCATTAGGCCTAAATGTCCAGGTGATATTCAACCATCAAGGATAGTTTACAGACATTGTGGCCCGGTGGCCTGGGAGTACAATGTTTTTATCTGGTCCAGCTTTGGTGAGTCAGATGGCAAAGGATGGCTGGTTAATGGGAGACATCAGGCATCTTCTTAGCGAATACCTGCTGACTCCAGTGATGAATCTGGGGAGAGGTACTGTATCACACTGCACACACTGCTGTAGATGATGCTTTGGGCATGTGGAAGATGTGATTCTGGTGCCTACACAAGTCCTCGGGAGCTCTAACATTTTCCCCGGATGCTGTTGTGCATGCTACGCTGCAGTAATGATTTCATTCAAAAATATTTTTGCCCACCTCTTAAATAAATTGTTTTGAAGCCTCTTTAGAGACGTGTTACTTCCCTTTTCTATTGTTGCTCGCAACTGTTCTTTTTTACAAGGATGCAACGTCATATTTTGAACCAATTCATGTATTTTCAACAAGTAGGTTGATTTGTCTTACCGTATTTTCCGCACTATAACGCGCACTGCATTATAAGGCGCACCGTCAATCAGTGGTCTATTTTCAAACTTT